>JABUQX010134432.1:7500-37041 GCA_015478945.1 Trachelipus rathkii | reverse complement strand
CAGTGTACTTCGTTCCAGTTATGGAATTTGGGTGTTTAACCGTAAATAAATAAATAGTAAAACGCTTTCAGCAGTTTTAGCTCGAAGATAGGTAATTGTGGAGTTAAGCCTAGTATGACGAAAAATCGATTTTTTTCCGATAATCGCTATTTTGCTTTTTTTTCCTACCAATGCATGAGGACGTAAAAGCGTTGCCATATCTAACGCTTTCGTTTTAGTGCCGAATACTCGTTAAGGTTATGATAAGATTTGTTAAGTATACACATAATTATGGTAATACTTAACAAAAATTTATCATAACCTGAACTATTTTGTCCAAAACCGAATCGTAACCTAAAAAAACTCGAGTATCGTAAAAAAAAATCTATTTTTTGTACTACTCTTAGCTCCACAATTAATTACCACGAAATGTGGCAATTTTTTAGTATATTGCATAGATTCTAAATATGAAACTACTAGAGCACAAAATGAGAAAATTTGGTGAATTATATAGATATTGTGAGCGTTTATGGAATATGGAAATGTAAATTATAAAAGCAAACATATAAACATATATAAAAACAAAACATCTCATTCCATCTCAGCACACACTCACTTAGCTGATAAATTATAATACATACGTGAATCATATTGTATTTCTCTAAACTTAAACAGATAACTCTCTCTCTCTCTCTCTCTCTCTCTATATATATATATATATATATATATATATATATATATATATATATATATATATATATATATATATATATATATATATACTATATATATATATAGATAATAACCTTAAATTTATATATATATATATATATATATCATCACCATCATCATCACCCACCTTCTCTCCCCAAGACTAGGGGTAAGGTGCGACACATGCACTGGAAACAGAAAATCAATAGAAGAATATGTCGTAAATCGAAAAAAATTCCAGACTTATCGCCCCCTTTATATCTTTTAGTGAAAACTTGTCGCAGTCAAAAAAATCTACCCTAGAGCGTCACAGGACCGCGACGGACCCTCAATATGGCATCTCGTCAATGTACGGTTCATACCCTGGCCCAGATGAGCCACAACCATACCCCTCTCTCACAAAAACCCCACCATGCACTCCTATTATGCACCTTTCTTCTCGTCTCTGCCAAACTCGCATTTCTCTCCTCCAGGAATTCCTTTACTGACTCAATCCACTTTTTCTTCGGTCTTCCAGCCGATCGATTTCCAGCACACTCACCACTATACATCCGCTTAACCAACCGACTATCATTCATCCTTTCCACATAACCAAACCATCTCAACGTACTTTCATTTATTCTCTAAATGAGAGAATAAATGAAAGTACTCCTCTCTTCACACCACACAACTCCCTAATGCGTTCATTCCTCATTTTACCCATTCTTCTCACACCTTACACACCCCTAAGATTGTCCATCTAGACTCATTGTACTTTAGATCTATACCTCTTATTCCAGACCATATAGTCTCACTACTATATATTAACAAAGGTAACAACACACCCTCATGTAAGAACCTAGCGCACTTAAGACTTAGTCCCTTTACATCCACCAACGATTTAATTACACCAGCCACCTTCCTGCCATTCACAACTTTCCTACTACACTCTGCATCATCCGTTCCCTTTTCATCCAATATGTATCCTAAATATTTAAACTCAGACACTTGTTCCAGATGCTCACCATCTAATATAACTTCACACCGAGGACTGTCCTCACTCACAACCATAATCTTACTTTTATCTACGTTTACTTTCAAACCCCTCCTTTAACACACCCTGCCAAATCCCTCTACCAATCTTCTCAAACTCTCTTCAGATTCGCCACACAAAACCAAATCATCCACATATAATAGGTAGGGCACCCTCCATTACTTTCTATTTTCCATCATTCTAAAACCATATATATATATATATATATATATATATATATATATAAATATATATATATATATATATATATATATATATATATATATATATATATATATATATATATATATATATATATATATATATGAGGGTGTTTGTTTGTTTGTTTGTGTATGTGTGGGTGCGCGTGTGCGTATGCGTGTGTAAGGTATAAAATTCATATTGAATTGTATTTCACTTACTTCTATAAAATCAAATTTCATTTGCTATAAATTGACCCTTAGATCCTAAAGGTGGCATATGAAGTGCCACACCGTAATGATGACGTCACAAGGCCAGAAAATACGACCCTCTATATGAAAATCATAAAAGTCGGCAAAAATTTCTCCGCTATAAACTATGAAGTTTGGAACCTTCTTGTTACGCGCCAAAAAAATCGGCGGGAAAGTATATTTCGCGCCAAAAAAAATTGGCGGGAAAATAATTTCGATTTCGTCAAATAAAACAAAGGGGCATAAATAATGAAAATAAATTTGAAACATGTTAAAATAATAAAATCATTAAAAAATTAAAAATAACAATTAAATAACTTAAATCTTCTGAAATAATAATAATAATAAAAAACTATATATATATATATAGCTGTAAATACTAAATATATATTTCTAGATATATTTTTGTGTCTATCTTCTATATATATATATATATATATATATATATATATATATATATATATATATATATATATCAGGCATAATTTATCCTAAAAATATTGGTAGTTGCATTTTTGCATTTTACTCACACACACACACAATGAAATATATATATATATATATATATATGTAATAACATATATATATATATAACACTATATATATATATATAATATATATATATATATATATATAACTAATATAATATATATGCTATATATATATCTTCTTCTTCTTCTTTATATATATGTATTGTTGATAATGATGTGTGTTAACGCGTGAGTGCGTGTGTGTTTCAAAAAGAGAGCATTGTGACCGTGAAGCATTAATCTAGAAAAATTAAAAAAAATTTACAATTATTTTAAAAAGTTATGTAACTTACTTTTACAATTTAAAAAGAAAGCCCGCTCTTCTATCTTTTGATTGAACAAATTTATCAATCACTTTATTATTAAAATATTTATGCCCATAATAAAGTCTTTCTCGATCAAAAGCATTGCTAAGGCGGAAAGTCTTTCTTGCCCCATGGTGGGTCCTAGAAAGGTTTAATTCTTTTTAAATAGGATTAAAATAATATATATATATAATATATATATTTTTCACTTTAATATATATATATAATATATATGTATAATAATAATATACATAATATATATGTATATATGTAACATATATATAATATATCTTTAAATATATACTCTATATTTATATATATATAATATATAATATATATATATATAATATATAATATATATAATATAATAATAATAATAATAATAATAATAGTATATATATATATCTTCTTCTATAATAATAATAATATATATATATATATATATATATATTTTTACAGTTGTCAATATAATATATATATATATAATAATAATATGTATGCTTTCAACTTATATATATATATATATATATATATATATAATAATATATATATATAATAACAGCAATAATATATGTGGAGGAGTTGGAAGGGTGCATGTGTAAAGGAGTGGTTTGAAAGTAAACATTAGATAAGAGCAAGGTTATGGTTGTGGTGAAGACAGTCCTCGGCGCGAGGTTATGTTGGATGGTTAGCAGCTTCGGAACAAATACGAGTTTAAATATTTAGGATATATGTTGGATGAAAAGGAACGGATGATGGAAAGTGTAGTAAGAAAGTTGTGAATGGTAGGAAGGTAGCTCGTGCTATTAAATCCTTGGTAGATGTAAAGGACTAAGTGTTGGTACGCTAGGGTCTTGCATGAGGGTATGTTGTTACATGTGTTAATGTACAGTAGTGAGACAATGGATGGTCTGGAATAAAGAGGTATAGATCTAAAGTACAATGTGTTCGGATGGACAATCTTAGGGGGTGTGTTAGGTGTGGGACGTATTGATAAAATGAGGAATGAACATGTTAGGAGGTTTTGTGGTGTGAAGAAAGGAGTAAATGAGAGAATAAACGAGAGTACATTGAGATGGTTTGGTCATGTGGAAAGGATGGATGATAGTCGGTTGGTTAAACGGGTGTAGAGTGGTGAGTGTGTGTTGTGGAAATCGACCGGCTGGGAACGAAAAGAAAAAGTGGATTGAGTCAGTAAAGGAATGCCTGGAGGAGAGGAATGTGAGTTTAGTGGAGAGGCAGCGAGAGAAGGGTGCATAATAGGGAGTGAAGATTTCGGGTTTTGTAAGGAGGTATGGTTGCTGGTGGGCCACAGGATGAACCCCACATTGACGAGATGCCACAGTGAGGTACGTCGCAGTCCCTTGAAGCCTAGGGTGGATTTTCTGACTGCGACGGCTTCTCACTTAAAGGTATAAAGGGGCAGTAAGACTGGGCTTTCTTTCGACTTAAGTCATGATATTCTTCTACTACTTTTCTGTTTGAGGTGTATGTTGCGCACCTTTACACCCAATATTAGATTTTAAAGAATAATAATAATAATAATAATAATAATAATAATAATAATAATAATAATAATAATAATAATAATAATAATAATAATATATATATATACATATATATATATATATTAATATATATATAATTAATAATAATATATACATATCTTTCATATATACTTTTTCACTTTATATATTTCTATATATATTTTTATATATATATATATATATATATATATATATATATATATATATATATATATATATTACGGATGTACCGATACCAGATCGCGGGCAGAGCTAATCTAGGAGGGGTGTGCTTAATTTTTAAGTCTGAGCAATACGGAGTCAAGAAAGAACAGCTCACACTCACACGCCCGACCAGTGACGAACCTGGGTCTCTCGCTTAGTTGGGCGAGTGCTCTCCCGCTGAGCTACCGGACGCTATTCTGGTGCTTGATAATTCCTTCTTGACCTATACGAGCCGACTCCGTCAAATGTCCATTCTTCTTATAATAAACAACTAAATCCAAAATATTGTTGGTCCATTTATTTTACTTAACTTATATTAAAAAGAACTAAGTAAATTTTGCTGCTCCTCCGTTGATTAAAATAGATTTTAATTTTTGTTTAAATTTTATAAAATTTCGTATTATTAATTCCTTTTTCTAAAAAGTTTTTGCTCAATCTAATCAAATGTTCACTAAGAAGCCATCTCCTTCCCAACACTCAAACTTCGAGTCCCTCGTTGCCAGCTCTTGTGTTTCTTGGTCTTCTTTTCTAATTGCTTTCTTCTAAATCTTCTCTTTTCTTTTTCCACTCTCTGTTCAGTGCGTCCGCTCTCGACCGCAGTCAGCTCATATATTTATATATATATATATATATATATATATATATATATATATATATATATATATATATATATATATATATATATATATATATATATATATATATATATATATATATATATTATGAGTTGAAAACTTATCGAAATTGAGCTTCACAAGAACATATAAATAAAAAATTTAAAAGCGAACGAATTTTTTTTATATCGTTTATTTTTCAAAACTTGAGTTGAGACAGGCCCTGCAACGAAGTTTTCCCTATTTAGTTAATGTTAAATCATTTAAAACATTCTCAAAATATTTCGTTCAGTATCCCGATGAGATACTTTAAGGAAAGTTGCATTATAATTGCAACGCGAGGAAAATCGAAGCCTTATATATACTTCTTATACGCGTTATATATATATATATATATATATATATATATATATATATATATATATATATATATATATATATATATATATATATATATATATATATATAATATAACTATAGTAACAAACATATATACATATACTATATAGTAAATGTGAAATTTTCTCGACAAATAATTAACGGGAAGCAAAAATATCGTCGATATAGGAAAAAAGTGGTCGTTGCACAAACATACAACGAAGGCGAAGTACCACTGATATATGCTGCTATATATATACTATATATATATATATATATATATATATATATATATATATACAAATGTAAGTATATATATATACTAAATATATATATGCCTTCAAATAAATTTAAAAAAAGAAAACGGTACTTAAATGCTCTAAGTAAATTAATAAATAATTAATTCTTTAAATAAAATACATAAAACAGGAATATAAAAACATAATTTTATGTGTTATTTCCTTAGGGAAATTATTTTATTTTTAAACTTCAATTTATAGTCAATATTTTTATGGTCTCCCTTAATATACCCTGACGTCTCCCTTAGTAGACCCTGGCGTCTCCCTTAGTAAGCCCTAACGGTCTCCCTTAATATACCCTGACGTCTCCCTCGGTAGACCCTGAGTCTCCCTTAGTAAACACTGACGGTTTCCCTTAATAGATCCTGACGGTCTCCCTTAATAAACCCTGGCTTCTCTCTAAGTAGACCCTGACGATCTCCCTTAATAGACCTTAACGTCTCCCTTAGTAGATTCTGACGGTCTCCCTTAATATACCCTAACGTCTCCCTTTGTAGACTCTGACAGTTACCTTAGTAGACCCGGGCGGTCTCCCTTAGTAGACCCTGATGTCTCTAAGTAGACCCTTATGTCTCTAAGTAGACCCTGACATCTCCCTTAGCCCTGGCGAATTCTAAAATCATCTTTTCTTTCGCATTTCGTTCTCGTATCTCAATATTTGGTTTCCTTTTCTTCATCATTTGAGAGAGGTGGGGTGGGGTGGGGGTTGTTAGGGGAATTATGATTGTTGCAGTTGTTGTTAATGCTTTTTGCAGTTATTGATGTTTTGGAGAATTTCTTGTTATTGATGTTTCTTATTTTTTTGTTGCTTTTATTGTTCTTGATAAAATTTTTGTTGTTATTAATACTTTTAATGATGATGTTGTTATTGGTGATTTTTGTTGTTATTAATGTTATTGATGTTGATTATGTTTTTGTTGTTACTGATGTCATTGATGAAGTTTTTGATGTTGTTGATGATAATGATGTTCTTAGTGTTTTTGACTTTTTATTATCATGTTTTTGATGTTCTTATTATTCTTGTTGTTTTTCTGGCTGTTGTCGGTTATTATTTCTGTTGTTGTTCTTGTTGTTGGTGTTATTATTATTATTTTTGTTGTTGTTGTAGATGAAGATGATTTTTAGCTTGTTGTTATTGATGTTTTATTAACGTTTTCTTGTTGTTGATGATGTTATTGTTGTTGTTTTTTGTTGTTGTTAATATTGTTATAGTTAGTTATAACTATTGCTGTTTTCATTACCATTGTTCTTGTTGTTCCAGTACGAATTGGAGTTTTTTTTTCGTTTTTTTTTTGTTGGTGCTGGAACTTTTTTTTTTTAATTATGTTCTCCTGTACATAGACTTGCTCTGTTGTTTAACCTTTTATTATTATTATTATTATTATTGTTTTTATTATTATTATTATTATTATTATTATTATTATTATTATTATTATTATTATTATTATTATTATTATTATTAATATTTTTATTATTATTATTATTATTATTATTATTATTATTATTATTATTATTATTATTATTATTATTATTATTATTATTATTATTATTATTATTATTGCCTTTTCATCTCGATTTGTTGAGATATTTTCTAAGTATTGTTCTTGTTGTTGTTGTTGTTGTTGTTTGAATTGATATTTTTGTTTACTTTTCATTAAATGTGAGTTGGTTTTCCAGAGGGAAGAAATTTGTTTTCCATCAAAAACTTTTCCTTTGCTGAACAATTTTATTAGAACGATGGGAGATCGGGGGAGGGGAATTGTTACTCTGGGAGTTAGAAAGAAGAAGGAAAAGAAAAAGAAAAAGAAAAAGAAAATTATTAAATGATACCGTATAAGTCAGAGTATGAGGGACGACAAAGAATCTCTCTCTCTCTCTCTCTCTCTCTCTCTCTCTCTCTCTCTCTCTCTCTCTATCTCTCTCTCTCTCTCTCTCTCTCTCTCTCTCTCTCTCTCTCTCTCTCTCTCTCTCTCTCTCTCTCTCTCTCTCTCTCTCTCTCTCTCTCTCTCTAAATAATACCGTATAAGTCAAATGACAAAGAATCACAGATTGAGAGAAACAAAGAGAGGGAGAAGAAGAGAGAAACAAAGAGAAGGAGAGTGAGAGGGAAAGAAAGAGAGACGAAGCAGACAGAGAGATAGAAGAGAGACGGAGTCAGAAAAACAAAAATGATATTAAGATCTAAGAAAAATAAATCTAATAAAAACAATACAAACCTAAAGAGAGACAGAGGAAAACAAATAGATAGAAAGATGATGAGAGAGGCAGGAAAAAAGAAACAGAAAGAGATATAGTGATTCTGAAAAAGAAGATGAAGAGTAAACTATTTAATAAAAAAAAATCTCAAAAGATAAGAAAAATAGAAAGAGGTATACAGTGAGAGTGAGAGAGGAAGAGACAGAAATGATGAGGGATAAAGAGAAAGAGAGGAACAGTGGTAGAAAGAGAAGGATATTAAGCTCTCTAATAAAAAGAAATTACAAAAGGAACGGCAAGGCAGGTAGAATAGAAAGGCAGACATAAAGACAGGGAGAGGAAGAAGGAGAGAGACAGACATAGAATATGAGGCAGAGAGAAAGGAAAAGCCAGTCCTAAAAAGAGATTGGAGAATATTATACACCTTAATAAAATGAAATCCAAAAAGGAGAGAGAGAGAGAGAGAGAGAGAGAGAGAGAGAGAGAGAGAGAGAGAGAGAGAGAGAGAGAGAGAGAGAGAGAGAGAGAGAGAGAGAGAGAAACTAGAGACAAAAAGAAAATGACATTAAACTTTCTAATTTAAAAAGGCAACACGGTAATAAATGTCTTAACGACATTAAAAACCATTGTAAAAATAAAAGTAAACAAACGACTCTACGCAATAAACATATTTTTAGTCTAAATAAATTAAAAGGTGTTATTATTAAAAGCGTAACAACTAATTTATTATATCAAGGATTTGATCGAAAAATGAAAAATTAATAATAATAATAATAATAATAACAACAACAACAATAATAATAATAATAATAATAATAATAATAATAATAATAATAATAATAATAATAATAATAATAATATTAATAATTATAACCAACAATAACCAACAACAACAGTAACAGTCGTAGTAATAATAATAATAATAATAATAATAATAATAATAATAATAATGATAATAATAATAATAATAACAATAGTGACACAATGTTTTTTAGAAGGCCATCCTTATGAGAGATCTTCAAACGCTATTAAGTATTAACAATATTATTACATTAATATTAATAATAAAAATAAAATGATAGTAACAATAATAATAATAATAATAATAATAATAATAATAATAATAATAATAATAATAATAAAATTGTTATTCTTATTCTTATTATTATTATTATTATTATTATTATTATTATTATTATTATTATTATTATTATTATTATTATTATTATTATTATTATTATTATTATTATTATTATTATTATTATTATTATTATTATTATTATTATTATTATTATTATCCAAATGTATTGATTGATAAAATCAAGAAATACATCATAATAGTTTATATATTTTATATACCTTTATCAAATACATTGATATAACTTAGAATGTGTGAAATCTTATAGTATAAATGAGCACAAAATCGCCTGCACGCCGCCTCGCACTTATAAAGGTATTAAATAAGCTTGTGCTGAAGATTGTACAATCATCTTCTGATCCTGCATGTTTCATGTTATTAATCCACGTAAGTGAAGTTCGTTTATTTGTGGATTTGAGAATTTGAGGAGGAGGTGGTATGAAAAAGAGAGAGGGGGGGGGGGTGGGAGGGGTGTAAGGAGGGAATAAAATAATACGAAATGGGGGTAACAAGGAATACGGGGAAAGGAAATTTTGAAATTAGTAAATATGAGTTCTAGTGCTTCAATAAGCTTGGTCTTTGGGTGTGTGTTAGAGAGAGAGAGAGAGAGAGAGAGAGAGAGAGAGAGAGAGAAAGTATTTCTTTCAATTTTTTAATATCAAATTTTAAGTTTATTTATTAAAATACCCCATAACCTTTTTATTATTAGAACAACGAATTTCCGAAATAATAATAATAATAAAAATAATAATAATAATAATAATAATAATAATAATAATAATAATAATAATAATAATAATAATAATAATAATAATAATAATAATAATAATAATAATAAAGAGTTTTCCCTTGTCAAGATAACCTTTTGAACGCAAGACCTTCAAAGTTCAATCATGTGTCAAATCGAACTCGAAAATTTGGCTCATCACGTAGAAAAACATAATCTTTGGAAAGAGAAAACGTTTTCCATTCGAAAAGATTGGCATACGGGCTATCGAACTGAAGTATATAGACATGTTTTATTATTATTATTATTATTATTATTATTATTATTATTATTATTATTATTATTATTATTAATTATTATTATTATTATTATTATTATTATTATTATTATTATTATTATTATTATTATTATTATTATTATTATTATTATTATTATTATTATTTTACCGTTATCGTATATAATATTAAAGAGTTCCTAGTAACGTAATTCATACTTTCTCTTTTGTAAATAAATATGTCGAAAGCATTAAATCATTAATCAGCTTGTACGATAAATACCCTCTTCGACTCTTAAAAATTATTCCTGCCAGAGGAGTTAAGTTGTATTGTGGTATACTCTGTGTTAATGTGATGTTATATATTTTGCACGATATTATGTTAATTTATACCAAAAGTAGTGCTGCTTATATTGAGAGAGAGAGAGAGAGAGAGAGTAAAAGAATACTAAACTCTTTTATAAAAAATCGTAAATAGAAAGGCGATAATAAATGTCTTTACGACAACATAAAACACGTAAAAAACAAACTTAAAAAAGGGAAAATAAAGCATATTTTTACCCAAAATAAAAGGCGTTATTATTAAGACCGTAGGAAAGGGTTAATTCTATTAAAAATTTGATCGAGAAAAAAAAAACAAAAATGAAATAAAACAGAAGAAAATTTTTAAACTAGAAGAAGAAGAAGAAGATAAAGAACTGCTACTATTATGCTATAGGTCGGAGAAAGAGGGACGACAAACACAAACGGATTTAGGAATAAAAACAGATAGCGATAAAAACAGAGAGAGAGGATATTAATTGAGTGATTCATTGAGGAGAGACAGTCAGAAAACAAGAATGACATTAATATCTAGTAAAAAAAGTGCCATAAAAGCAAAGCACACAGAAAGAAAGACAGAGGCAAACATAGAAACAGATTGCAAGACACTGATAAACAGAGGAAGAAGAAATACAAAAAGAAATAGAGAGACACATAGAGAAAATAGAAGAAGAAAATTAAGCTCTCTAATAAGCAATGCAAAATGAAAGACAGATAGAAAAAGGTATGCAAAAGACGGAAAGGAAGAAAGACAAATAGAATGAAGAAGAGAGAGAAAGAGAGAGGCAGAAAGAAAATGACATCAGGCTCTCTAATAAAAGGAAATTCCAAAAAGAAAGCTGAGCTATAAAGACAGAGAGATAAAAAAAGAGAAAAGAAATAGAGTGAGAGAGAGAGAGAAAAAGAAAGAGAGAGAGAGAGAGAGAGAGAGAGAACATTAAATTTACTCTTTAATAAAAAAAATTGCCAAAAGTAACAGTATATACACCGTCTTCTTCTTTAACAGGACAATCTAAGCGTCGACGAGTGGGAGACAAGGCCACTACTTCGATTTGTCCACCTCCAGCTCCATTGCTATTTATCTAATCAAAATGTTTACCCAAATAATTATAAATTAATAATAATAATAATAATAATAATAATAATAATAATAATAATAATAATAATAATAATAATAATAATAAGAAGAAGAAGAAGAAGAAGAAGAAGAAGAAGAAGAAGAAGAAGAAGAAGAAGAAGAAGAAGAAGAAGAAGAAGAAGAAGAAGAAGAAGAAGAAGAAGAAGAAGAAGAAGAAGAAGAAGAAGAAGAAGAAGAAGAAGAAGAAGAAGAAGAATGGTAGTTAACCTTTAATCACGTATAATAATAATAATAATAATAATAATAATAATAATAATAATAATAATAATAATAATAATAATAATAATAATAATAATAATAATAATAATAATAAACTTAATTCATGTTAAAATAAAAGGATTCTCAAAGGAGTCCTTAAAAGGACCTCAAGGGAATCATTTATGACCAAAACCATAAAAGTATTCACAAGGGTTTTGGTAAAAGGTTCCTCAAAGTAATCCTTAAAAGGACCTTCAGGGAATCCTTTAAGACGCATGCCATTAAGGGATTCCTTAAGAGGATCTCAAGGAAATCCTTTCAGATTTAACCCATTAAAGGATTAGAACGGTTTCTTAATAGGTTCCTGAAAGGAGTCCTTAAAATGACCCTTTAAGACCCAAACCATAAAAGGATTCACAAAGATTTTCTTGAAAGGTTCCTCAATGGGGTCCTTAAAAGGGTAAAAGGAATCCTCAAAAACTCAAATAATTAAAGGATTCAGAATGGTTTTCTTAAAAGGATCCCCAAAGGAGTCCTTAAAAGGGCCCCAAGGGAATCCATAAAGATTTTCTTAAAAGGGTCCTCAAATTAGTCCTTAAATAGGGCCTCGAGGGAATCCTTTAAGACCCAAACCATAAAAGAATTCACAAGGGCTTTCTTAAAGGAGTCCTCAACGTAGTCCTAAAAGGGCCTCAAGGAAATCCTTTAAGATCCAAACCCTTAAATTTAATAATAATAATTAGACAGATATTAATGCTAAATTTAATGAATTGAATGAGAGCTTGAATGTTTTTTGAATCTTTGAATGTTTTTGTAGGTACCTTCTATGTATCCCTGATAATAATAATAAATGTATTTGCAAAATAATGTAAGTTTTTTTTTTTTATTTGTCTTTAAAAATTATTTTCTTAACCGTAAAAAAAGGTTAAAATTTTTTTTTTATATTTTTATATTTTGTAATTTATTAGTGTAAATAATAATAATAATAATAATAATAATAATAATAATAATAATAATAATAATAATAATAATAATAATAATAATAATAATAATAATAATAATAATAATAATAATAATTAATAATTTAGAATTATAATTATAATTATGAGGAAGAAGAAGAAATTTATTATTATTATCATTATTATTATTATTATTATTATTATTATTATTATTATTATTATTATTATTATTATTATTATTATTATTATTATTATTATTGAGTAAAGGAAAAGAAGAAACTGGATAAAACAAGAAAGATCTTCGTTTGTGGGCTATGTGCCATCTTGATCCGGTGTTGCAAAGCTTCATTAAAACATTTTATATCCTAGCAACTCCATCACAATTATTATTATTATTATTATTATTATTATTATTATTATTATTATTATTATTATTATTATTATCATTATCATTATCATTCTTATTATTATTATTATTATTATTATTATTATTATTATTATTATTATTATTATTATTATTATTATTATTATTATTATTATTATTGTTATTATTATTATCGTTATCATTATTATCGTTATTATTATTATTATTATTATTATTATTATTATTATTATTATTATTATTATTATTATTATTTTATTATTATTATTCATAATAGAGATGGTGAATGGGAAAGGCAGTGGATGTAAGCATTGACTTTGAGTTTGAACAAGTCAGATAAAGGAAGACTCCATTCAGTTAAGGTCTGGTTTTCGGTGATGAGTTGCCTGAGCCATTTCTGGAACCGAAAAAGTAACAAATAAACATATTGTTAAGAAACAATAATTAAGACCCAATGGTACTTAAAGTAGTCCTCAAAAGGGTTTCAAGAGAATCCTTTAAGACCCAAGGGTACTTAAAGTAGTCCTCAAAAGGGTCTCAAGAGAATCCTTTAATACCCAAGGGTACTTAAAGTAGTCCTCAAAAGGGTACTTAAAACAGTCCTCAAAAGGGTCTCAAGAGAATCCTTTAAGACCCAAGGGTACTTAAAGTAGTCCTCAAAAGGGTCTCAAGGGAATCCTTTAAAACAAAATGGTACTTAAAGTAGTCCTCAAAAGAGTCTCAAAGGAATCCTTTAAAGACCCAAACTATAAAAACGGAAACGATGAAACAAATTAAAAAAAAAAAAAAAAAAAAAACTTGTTCCTGGGACACATTATGAGCAACAATTAATATGTGTGTTCCACTGTAATTATCACATAAGAAAACTGCCAAGTAGATATTACAAAAAATATGGAATTTATTTTTAAATTTGAGGAGGAACAAAACTTTAAGGCCATTTTATTTATGTTAAACATGCATGGATGGATTGCAAAAAGTAGTGGTTGAAGATTATACTAAAAATAATATTTCGAAAGGCAAGAAAAGAGGTGTCGATAATAATAATAAATATAATAATAATAATAATAATAATAATAATAATAATAATAATAATAATAATAATAATTATAATAATAATAATAAAATAAAAATAATAAAAATAATAATAATAATAATAATAATAATAATAATAATAATAATAATAATAATAATAATAATAATAATAATAATAATAATAATAGTGAAATCTTATAGTACAAACAAACACAAATCCCGCTGCAACGCCGCCTCGCACATATAGAGATATAAATAGGTTTATCCTACGAGTTTTGTGTTAATCCGCGTAGGTGGAGTTCATTTATTTGTGGATTTGAGAAGGGGTTATATAAAAGAGGGGGTAAGGGGGATTAAAATAATGCGAAATGGGGGTAACAAGGAATAAGGGGAAACGAAGTTTTTAAATTAGTAATATGAATTCTAGTGCTTCAATAGGCTTGTCTTTGTGTGTGTGTGTGTGTGTGTGTGTGTGTGTGTGTGTGTGTGTAGGTGTGTGCGTGTATGTCTGTGCATATCTTGTTAAATAGAGAGAGAGAGAGAGAGAGAGAGACATGTTCGTTTTCAAATTTTTAATGTATATTCATATTTTCACTCAATTTATTTAATGGTATAGCTTATAACCAATTTTCTGTTATAACCTGATGAAATTTCGACGAATTTAATAATAATAATAATAATAATAATAATAATAATAATAATAATAATAATAATAATAATAATAATAATAAAAGTTTTTCCTTTGTCAAGATAGCCTTTTGAATACTAGATCTTCAAAGTTCAATTCTATGTCAAAAATTTGAAAAATAATATTTTCGATAAAGGATATTTTCGATTGCCATATAGGCTGTGAGACGAATTTATAGACATATTTCAAATTTATTGATTCCGAATTTTATATTAAAGAGTCCTTAAAAAATAATAATAACTGTTTAAAATACTTTTTATAATTAAAATGTCTCAAACATTATAATTTTAATCAGCTGTGCGATTAAAAAGCCTTTTCTAAATAATTAGGAAATTATTCCTGGCAACCATTCGATGCCGTTGTGATATAAGTATTATTGTGACGTCATACATTTTGCACAGTATTATGATTGGTAAATTATAAAATAAATAGTTAAATAATTTCAAATGAAGAAACACAATCCAAAAAGATTATAATTAAAAATGAATAACTTAATTAACAACAACAACAACAACAACAACAACAACGTAATCATGCAAACAAATTCAACACTCGTCTTCTTGAACACTATTGAAATTGACTAAAGAAACACTTTAGATTTTCTAATACCTTTAAAAAAGACCGGAAGCTCTTAAATAATAATTTAAAAATAGTATTTTATGAACATTATATCCATCAATGTCTCAAGAAAGGATCAAAACTCAAAAATTAAATAAAATTGCACTTTTTAAAAAAGTAAAAAAATAAATGTGAGCTATTCTCTCCTTGGGCTTGGCTTCGTTCTGCTCGGACGTTAAATGAGTTCACCCCTCCTAGATTAGGGGCTCAGCCCGTGAGCGGTGGTGTTTATCTGTATAAAAAAGAAAAGAAAAGAAAGGCATTATACTTAAAGTCTAAAGTCAAAATTCTAAAATGTCATTAGTATGCATTTTAACTTATTATTAAAATCTCAGAAATAATAGTTATTATTAATATTATTATTATTATTATTATTATTAGTAGTAGTAGTAGTAGTAGTAGTAGTAGTAGTAGTAGTAGTAGTAAACACAGCATTTAATTTTCCATAATAATTAATTATAATAATTAATCATAACTAATCATGTATTCTAAATAAGGTTCAATTTTAGCACCGTTATTTATTTTTTATAAAAGAAATGTTGGGAAAAATATCTGTTGCTTAGGGAAAAGTGGATGCCATTTCATTGATCGTAATTGGTTGAAAGGTTGAGTCAACCTCGGAACACAATCACGGAATCCCTTGCATTGCTTGCAACACAAAGTATAAATTTACTCCAGCAAGGTTGACACTTATTCGTTTTATGTAAACAAAATATATTATTCTTAACCCTTTCACGAAGAGGTTTTTACCCTGTCATTGTTACCAGGGGTTTTTCCACATTTCACAGAGAGGTTTTTACCATGTCATTGTTACCAAGAGTTTTTTCACCTTTCACAGAAAGGTTTTTACCCTGTCATTGTTACCAGGGGTTTCTCCACCTTTCACAGAGAGGTTTTTACCCTGTCATTGTTACCAAGAGTTTCTCCACCTTTCACAGAGAGGTTTTTACTATGTCGTTGTTACCAAGAGTTTCTCCACCTTTCACAGAGGGTTTTTTACCCTATCATTGTTACCAAGAGTTTCTCCACCATTCACAGAGAGGTTTTTACCATGTCATTGTTACAAAGAGTTTCTCCACCTTTCCCAGAGAGGGTTTTACCCTGCCATTGTTACCAGGGGTTTCTCCACCTTTCACAGAGAGGTTTTTACCCTGTCATTGTTACAAAGAGTTTCTCCACCTTTCACAGAGAGGTTTTTACCCTGTCATTGTTACCAGGGGTTTCTCCACCTTTCACAGAGAGGTTTTTACCCTGTCATTGTTACCAGGGGTTTCTTCACCTTTCACAGAGGTTTTTATCCTGTCATTGTTACCGAGAGTTTTTCCACCTTTCACAGAGGTTTTCACCATGTCGTTGTTACCAAGAGTTTCTCCACCTTTCACAGAGAGGTTTTTACCCTGTCATTGTTACTAGGGGTTTCTTCACCTTTCACAGAGGTTTTTATCCTGTCATTGTTACCGAGAGTTTCTCCACCTTTCACAGAGGTTTTCACCATGTCGTTGTTACCAAGAGTTTCTCCACCTTTCACAGAGAGGTTTTTACCCTGTCATTGTTACCAAGTTTCTCCACCTTTCACAGAGAGGTTTTTATCCTGTCATTGTTACCGAGAGTTTCTCCACCTTTCACAGAGGTTTTCACCATGTCGTTGTTACCAAGAGTTTCTCCACCTTTCACAGAGAGGTTTTTATCCTGTCATTGTTACCAAGAGTTTCTCCACCTTGCCCTTCCTTAGACCTCTCCTGCACACTAGCCACTTTTGTCGTTGAAAATCCCACCATATGTGTTTGGATTTTTAGATATTACAAAAATTTGGAATTTATTTTTAAATTTATGGAGCGACAAAATTTTAGGTCATGTTATTTATTTAAATTTAAATTTATTGTAATATATATATATATATATATATATATATATATATATATATATAATATATATATATATTAAATATATATATATATATATATATAATATATATATATTAAGCATTATTTGTTTTTTTCTGAAATTGATTCTTTTTTTTATCATAACTCCGTCAATTAGTAAAGTTCTTAATTGCTTTTTTGTGACTCCTGTGACAAAACAACAGTTGTCTGTGACAGTGACTGAGAAAACTATTCATTTGTGACAGGACTCACAGAAAACTATTGTTTTGTCACAGGACTCACAGAAAACTTAGTCATGTCACAGGAATCACGGAAAACTTGTCTTGTCACAGGAATCACATAAAACTGTAGTTTTGTCACAGGACTCACAGAAAACTGTTATTTTGTCACAATACTCACAGAAATCTTGTTTTGTTATAGGACTTACAGAAAACTGCCGTTTTATCACAGGACTTACAGAAAACTGTTTTGTGACGAAACAGCAGTTTTCTGTGATTCTTATGACAAAACAACAGTTTTCTGAGTCCTGTGGCAAAGCAAGTTTTTTGTGAGTTCTGGGACAAAACAACAGTTTTCTGTGACATGTGACAAAAGAACGGTTTTATGAGTCCTGTGACAAAACAGCAGGTTTCTGTGATTCCTGTGACAAAACGACAATTTCTGTGAGTCTTGTGACAAAACAGCAGCTGTCCGTGAGTCTTGTAACAAAATGACAGTTTTCTGTAAGTCCTGTGACAATCAGCAGATGACTGTGAGTCCTGTGACAAAACAGCAGTTTTTTTTTATACCTGTGACAAAATAACAGTTTTCTGTTAGTCCCGTGACAAAGCAAGTTTTCTGTGAGTCCTGTGTTAATATAAGTTTTCAGTTAATCCTGTGACAAAACAACAGTTTTCCGTGTGTCCTGTGACAAACTCTCGAGTTCCATATAATAACAAGGGACGAATTCAAAGTTCTGCCACAAGTTCTAATATATTTTAAATCTATTATAATAGATAGTAAGTACATCACATCGTAGCCTTGAGGTAGAGCACTTACATAGGAAGTGAGAATACCAGGTTTGAATACCATTCTGGCGGGAGAATGTGACCTATTTTCTTTTTTGTTTTTCTCATACGTAAATTATAACATTGATGGTGTTGTGCTAGAGAAAATTCACGGGCAGCTAATTTATTTTTATAAATGTATATAGTTACTAGTATTGAACAGTCATAGACAATAAATATTTTTTGGTCACACCGCCATTCGCAAAGCTTTTCCTCTCACTATACACATTCGAAATTTAAAATGTAAATAAATAAATAAATAAATAAATCTACATTCATGAGATAATTATAAATTAACATAAAAATAATAAAAAAGACAGACCTTTCAATCGTAAAACAAATACAATTAATAAAAGGAAAATAAATAAATAGATATATAAAGAAATAAATAAATAAATCAATTACAGATAAATAAATAAATATTTATATTTTAGAAATTTATTTATAGTTTTCTCTATATAAATTCCCTTGTTAATTTTTATATTTCGAGTTCAAGTCTTGTAAGTATATTACATGCATTATTAATAAACCAAAGCTTCTCTGGCCTTTCGATAATATATATATATATATATATATAATATATAGTATATATATATATATAGAATATATAATATATATTATAATATAATATAATATATATATATGATAAATAATATATAGATATATATATATATACAGTGGCGTATCCAGGGGGGCCAGGGGGGCCATAGGCCCCCCCCGAAATTTTTTAAGACACTAAGCATTTATAAGTATCATATCCGTTTATAACATAAAATCCAGAGGTTAAATTAATAATTAATATATAGATATATTATATATTATATATAATATATTATATTATAATATAATATATATATATATAGATATATATATAAATATACTATATATATATATATATATACTGCTATATATATAAGAAACGATTTTGATCTGGCCCCCCCCGAAAAAAAAATCCTGGATACGCCCTGTATTATTATATATATATATTAGATATATATATATAAATATACAAACATAAATATATATAACATATTTAGGTCAATTTTTTAATATATAATATATATAATATATAAATATATTATATATATATATATATATATATATATAATGTGTGTTTCTGTATGGTAAATAAATAGCGATAGGGGTTAGAAAAAAAAACATATTCCCTCAGGAAATCGTACCTATGCTGTTCCATCTAGAGAACAAATTCGCTATTCTGGAAAGTAGAAATGGTAAATAAATTAATAATGACAAAGTCACATTGAGTAGTCTAATTACTATCTATCTATTAGATTTAACCTAATTATTCAAAGTACTAGATTTCCAACCTTTTTTTAAAATTTTTCTTTACACCAAAATTTTTCTTTACACCAAAATTTTTATTTCACCAAAATTTTTCTTTACACCAAATTTTTCTTTACACCAAAATTTTTCTTTACACCAAAATTTTTCTTTACTAATGCTATTTTGACAGTAATTATTCACTTAACAACTTATACACATTTGAAACATCTTCTATTTTTTAAGATCTTTACTATCCATTTATTTGTTCACTCATCACGTATACCATCGAAGTTCTAGGGTTGGCCGACGCACCAGGTGCGGTGCGGTGCGGTGCGTCTTGCGCACATTTTGGTGCGGTGCGCTACACAAATCCAGTGTACCGGTGTGGTGCGCTTCGCAAATCCTGTGTACCGGTGCGGTGCAATTTTTAAAATATAAAGGTGCGGTGCTGTGGGTGGTGCGGAGCGCGGTACGCATTGAAACAGAGGTGCGGTGCGTGGTGCGTTTACCCTGGTGCGGTGCGGTGCGGTGCTCAAAATTCCGGTGCTCGGCCAACCCTATATCAAACTTATGTAAGAATCTCATTTATTTTTTTTTTTATTTTTTTTTTATTTTATTTTTTTGAGAGTTAACCTTACCATCGAAGGGCATATGATGTCGCTCATGGCAGACAAAATACTACCCTTCAGTCTATCACAGGTTCAAGGCAAGTGAACCACTTGCAATGAGAGCTCACGATGCTCTCATTCTTTTTGAATATCCACAGATAAATACGTATACTGCGCCATTTTTATAATTTATTTTTCCAAAAAGAAAAAAAAATTATTTAAAAAAAACAAAAATTTTCAATATTTCTCAAGACAATAAATAGAGATGATGAATCATCAATTTCCAACTCCCAACCAGTTTATATAATGAAAAAATATCACCTCTCTTCTCAGATATACTCTGAAGTAGAGCTGGTCTGGTCTGGTCGAAGCACAAATCCGGTGCGGTGCGGTGTGACGGCACACAATTTCAGCGTTCCGGTGGGGTGCGGTTGTAGAAATAGAAAGTACAATGTGGTGCTTTGTGGTTTTAAAAATAGAAAGAGCGATGCGGTTCTGGTGGGGTGCGTTGTGATTTGGCTTAATGAGAAAAATTGGTACGCTAGGCCAAACCTCCTTAACAAAAGTTGTTTTTGTTCCTACCTTCTCATTTTACTTTTTATCAAAAACTTTGAAGGATATTCATGTGGATTATAGCAGAAATCCTTTGAACTGAGCCACGTACTATATTCTTCCAACAAGTCATGTTATTTTAATCAGAGAGAGAGAGAGAGAAGAGAGAGAGAGAGAGAGAGAGAGAGAGGAGGAGAGAGAGAGAGAGAGAAGAGAGAGAGAGAGAGAGAGAGAGAGAGAGAGAGAGAGAGAGAGAGAGAGAGAGAGAGAGAGAGAAAAGTTTTATTTAAACTTTTTCATAAATGTATCAGAAATTTTCTTAGTCAATCAAGACTTTTCATAGTTCCAATAATTAATATTTATTTTACGATAAAAGTCAAAATAAAGTCATAATTTTAGAATTTAGAATTTTTTATTCTTAATTCCAGCAGAACTTTAAACACCCAAATTTCCCTTTTTGTTTCTCCTTAATACTTTATATTTCCTTATTAGGGCTGGAGGAGCACATAAATTTTCGGCACCGCACGGTATTACACTCGGTGCGTCGGCCAAGTCTTTTCCCTATAAATGACTCATCATAATCTCAGTACATATCGATCAAATTTTTAATTTTGTTAACTGAACACCAGAAGATTTTACACAAATTAATAAAATTCATTTTATGTTTAACATTTTAGCTTGCCTTTAGACTGAATAATTTTTAGTAATTTTTTAATCTTTAAACCATAAGTTCTTAACCTAGGCGATAGCGCCCCCTGGAGGGCGTTGGGCTTGATTAAAGGAGCAGTAAGCTCTAGGAAGAGCTGAGGGGGCTGGGTTTGATTAAGGGAGGAGTAAGCTCTAGGGGGCGCTGAGGGGAGGGTGGGTTTGATTAAAGGAGCAGTAAGCTCTAGGGGGCGCTGAGGGGAAGCTGGGTTTGATTAAGGGAGCAGTAAGCTCTAGGGGGCGATAAGGGGAGGCTGGGTTTGATTAAGGGAGCAGTAAGCTCTAGGGGGCGCTGAGGGGAGGCAGGGTTTGATTAAGGGAGCAGTAATCTCTAGGGGAGGCTGCGTTTGATTAAGGAAGCAGTTAGCTCTAGGGGGCGCTAAGGGGAGGCTGGGTTTGATAAAGGGAGCAGTAAGCTCTAGGGGGTGCTGAGGGGAGGCTAGCTTTGATTTAGAGAGCAGTGAGCTCTAGGGGTGCTGGAGGGGGAGGGTTGGGTTTGATAAGCTCTAGGGGGCGCTGAGGGGAGGCTAGGTTTGATTAAGGGAGCAGTGAGCTCTAAGGGGCGCTGAGGGGAGGCTGGGTTTGATTAAGGGAGCAGTAAGCTCTAGGGGAGGCTGGGTTTGATTAAGGGAGCAGTAAGCTCTAGGGGCGCTGAGGAGGCTGGGTTTGATTAAGGGAGCAGTAAGCTACTAGGGGCGCTGAGGGGAGCCTGGGTTGATTAAGGAGCAGTGAGCTCTAGCGGCGCTGAGGAGAGGCTGCGGGTTTGATTAAGGAGCATAAGCTATAAGAACGCTAAGGAGGCTGGGTTTGATTAAGCGAGCAGTAAGCTCTATGGTGAGGCTGGGGTTTGCATTAAGGGAGCAGTAAGCTTCTAGGAGCGCTGAGGATAGGCTGAGGTTATTAAGGGTAGCAGTAAGTCTAGGGGGCGCTGGAGAGAAAGGGAGGCTGGGTTTTTGATTACGGAGCAGTAGCTCTTAGGGGGCGCTGGAGGAGAGGCTGGGTTTGATTAAGGGAGCAGTAAGCTCTAGGGGCGCTGAGGATAGGCTGGGTTTGATTAAGGGAGCAGTAAGCTCTAGGGGGCGCTGAGGGGAGGATGGTTGATTAAGGAAGCAGTAAGCTCTAGGGGGCGCTGAGGGCAGGCTGGGTTGATTAACGGCGAGCAGTAAGCTCTAGGGGCGCTGAGGATAGGCTGGGTTTGATTAAGGGAGCAGTAAGCTCTAGGGGGCGCTGAGGGGAGGCTGGGTTTGATTAAGGGAGCAGTGAGCTCTAGGGGGCGCTGAGGAGAGGCTGGGTTTGATTAAGGGAGCAGTAAGCTATAAGGAACGCTAAGGGGAGGCTGGGTTTGATTAAGGGAGCAGTAAGCTCTATGGGAGGCTGGGTTTGATTAAGGGAGCAGTAAGCTCTAGGGGCGCTGAGGATAGGCTGGGTTTGATTAAGGGAGCAGTAAGCTTCTAGGGGGCGCGTTGAGGGGAGCTGGTTTGATTAAGGGAGCATGAGCTCAGGGGCGCTGCAGAGAGGCTGGGTTTGATTAAGGGAGCAGTAAGCTCTAGGGTGCGCTAAGGGGAGGCTGGGTTTGATTAAGGGAGCAGTAAGCTCTAAGGGGCGCTGAGGGGAGGCTGTGTTTGATTAAGGGAGCAGTAAGCTCTAGGGTGCGCTGAAGGGAGGCTAGGTTTGATTAAGGGGCAGCAGTAAGCTCTAGGGTTGCCTGAAGGAGGCTGGGTGTGATTAAGGAGCAGCAAGCCTAGGGAGGCGGTTTGATTAAGGACAAGCAAGCTCTAGGGAGCGCTGAGGGGAGGCTGGGTTTGATTCAGGGAGCAGTAAGCTCATAGGTTCTTAAAGGGGCGCTTGGCTTGATTAAGGGGCAGCAAGCTCTAGGGAGTCGCTGAGGGGAGGCTGCGTTGATTCAGGAAGCACAAACGCTCAGGGGCGATGAAGAGCCACCAGGGCCAGATTGTTGTGGTTCTGCTGGCTCATAGGGAACCGAGGGAGGCTGAGTCATTCGGGGAAGCGTTAAAGCTCTAGGGGGCGATAAGGGAGGGCTGAGTGGATTAAGGGAGCAGAAAGCCTAGTGAGCGCTGAGGGGATGGCTAGGTTTGATTAAAGGAGCAGTAAGCTCTAGGGTGCGCTGAAGGGAGGCTGGGTTTGATTAAGGGAGCAGCAAGCTCTAGGGGAGGCTGGGTTTGATTAAGGGAGCAGTAAGCTCTAGGGGGCGCTGAGGGGAGGCTGGGTTTGATTAAGGGAGCAGTAAGCTCTAGGGGGCGCTTAGTGGGGCCGTAAGTTAACATAGAAAAAAGGAAATTATTATCTTTAATAGCAATCTATTATACTTCACAGTGTTGTTAATATTTACAAATGCAAAGCAAGTATCCTAAACTTTGGCGGGAGGCTGGGTTTGATTCAGGGAGCAGTAAGCTCTAGGGGGCGATAAGGGGAGGCTGGGTTTGATTAAGGGAGCAGCAAGCTCTAGGGAGCGCTGAGGGGAGGCTGGGTTTGATTCAGGGAGCAGTAAGCTCTAGGGGGCGATAAGGGGAGGCTGGGTTTGATTAAGGGAGCAAAGCTCTAGGGTCTGAGGGGAGGCTGGGTTTGATTCAGGGAGCAGTAAGCTCTATAGTAACCTGCTATAGAAAATCTTGCAAGATGTCATCAAGCACAAGGAAGTCTTTATGTCACAATTAAGGTAAATTAACAATTTGGCTCTTGTCCATAATCTGCTTCCATTTAAGCTTTAGTCAATTTTTTTTATAACTTGCGTTATCGAACAAAATGTACAAGAGCGCGCATGGTGATAGAAGAATTTTTTTTAAACAATTCATATATTATAAATATAAAAATAAATTTTGTTAAGTAAGGTTATGTTGAGTTACGTTAGTTTACATAGATTTAAACTTTTTTTTTTAAATATTTTTAAAGATGTGAAGCTTCTTTATTACTATAGTTTAAATTTGACTCTACACATTTTTATTTCACTTTTATGAAATGTATTCGAATCTATGCAGTCTATATGTGTAATGGAGGTGAAGGCAGATAACAGACCTGATCGAACAATTTTAGCCATTATAAATTTTTATCAACGTAATTTTTTAAATCTTATACTCCGCATTATTTTTTTTTAGTAAAATCATTTTATCATCCATGTTTAATATAATTTAAGTCACATTTTCTTCTTCTTCCCAATGGCAATACAATTAGATGAAAGTGGGCTTACATACACACACACACACACACACACACACACACACACACACACACACACACACACACACACACATGCCACACACACACACACACACACACACACACACAAACACACACACACAAAAAAAATTAGGAACCACTGCTTTAAACCATTTAAAAATTTAATATAAAAAACGAAAAAAAACAACAATTTTAATGAATTTTTATTTTACTACTTCAATTGCTCTACAACTTACGTAATATATAATATATATATATAGTATATATTATATATATAATATATATATATATATATATAATATTATATTATTATATAATATATATATAATATATATAGATAATATATATTATAATATATATATATATATATATATATATAGAATACTGTTTTAGATGTCTTAAACGTCAATATCTATATCTTTTGCTCTAGTTGCTTTCTGCTTCTTTCCTGATTTCAAACAAACAAAAAAGACGCGCTTTTATAACTCGAGATTTCAAAGTATTATCCCTCAACCACACAATATAAGTATAATATATATATTATATATATATATATATTATATATATATATATAGATTATATATATATATATATATATATATATATATATATATAATATATATATATATATATATATATAATAATATACAGATATATATATATATATATATAATATAATATATATATAATATATATCTAGAATATATATATATATATATATATATAATATATATATTATATATATATAAATGAATCTGGTGAGTTGATGAGGGCCTCTATTTACATGTTCGAGTGCTAAACAATAGCTAAATATTAGTTTTAGTGAAAACACAAACCTCAAAAAGTGAAATGCTTATTATATAATAATTGGTAGTAAATCTAATATAAACTTGGATGCCACACACCACCACCCGTTTTTAGAGAGTTTCGATTTTAGTTAAGCAAACTGTTTGATAGACTGTTTAATATGCGTTATGGGATAGTTCTGTTTTCCATCCTTCTAGAATTTTAAATTTTTAAAACATATTGTGTTCCATACTTGCGTTTAAGCATTTTTATTTTTCAATATATTCATACGTCACAAATTTTTCATTGGTGAAATGTCCCGGGACTGAGACAGTCAATCAAAAAGCAGCAAATTGTTTTCATTAAACTAGTATGATGGTTGAGGGGAGGTGAGGGGAAACGATTTATAATACTCTGGCATATCACTCTTTCAAGCAATTTTAAAATTAATATCTTTTATTAGGTGTCCTTGTCGTTACAGGCGAATGACCTATCGAATAGAATGTTATCACCTCTGAATATTGGAAAGGCAAACGTCCTTGATTATATTCATCTCTCAGTCATAAGAGAGAGCACAATCTCTCATTATGATTATGAGATGAATATAATAAAAGACAAACATCCTTGATTATATTCATCTCCTAGTCATAAGAGGGAGACACTCTCTCATATATAACTAAGAGATGAATATAATCAGAAAAACGTCCTTGATTATATTCATCTAGTCATAAGAGAGAGCACACACTCATATATAACTAGGAGATGAATACAATCAAAGACAAACGTCCTTGATCATATTCATCTGATAGTTATAAGAGAGAGACTCTCATATATAACTAGGAGATGAATACAATCAAAGACAAACGTCCTTGGTTATATTCATCTCCTAGTCATAAGAGAGAGAGACTCTCATATATAACTAGGAGATGAATACAATCAAAGACAAACGTCCTTGGTTATATTCATCTCCTAGTCATAAGGGAGAGAGACTCTCATATATAACTAGGAGATGAATATAATAAAAGACAAACATCCTTGATTATATTCATCTCCAAGTCATAAGAGAGTGTGCTTCGTAGTTCATTGAGGTTGATGACTGACGGTAATAAAGTGTTAGAAATGATAAATAAAATAAAGTAAATAAAGTTTATTTGCAAATACAATAACATGAAATTTGTAGTAAGGTAGTGCAATTTGGGACTAGGCCAAATGGTCGACAGGAAAAAGGGTCGACACAACATCAAAAAAAATTCATGTACAACCCGTAGCAGGCGTTAGGATAGGTTATGTTAAGTTAGGTTAGGTTAAGTTAGGTTAGGTTAGGATAGGTTAGGTTAGGTTAGGTTAAGTTAGGTTAAGTTAGGTTAGAATAGGTTAGGTTAAGTTAGGTTAGAATAGGTTAGGTTAAGTTAGGTTAGAATAGGTTAGGTTAAGTTAGGTTAGGTTAAGTTAAGTTAGGTTAGGTTAAGTTAAGTTTTGTTAGATTCGTTAGGGAAACTCTAAATAAGATTTTATTTTACAAATGTCAACCATTTGGGTATAGGTCCGTGTAGTTAAGCTTATAAATAGGTTTATAAACAAGTTCTTTTAGGTATAAATCATTTTTGAGTTTCTGGTTACTCAGCTGATTCAGAGAAAGATGATGATTAACTTTGATGTAAGTGAAAGTGAGTCTCATGCTGATTGGAAATCAAAGTGCAAAGAAACTAATTATTTTTTAAGGAAAAGTTGAGTATTAATTTTAACCTGTATAATTATAAATAATCCTAAATTTGATTTAATTAAAAAAAAAGAAAAGAAAAAGAGTTTAAACATTTTCATTTTATAAATAATTTAATCTAATTAGTTTAATTGTTTCATTATTTTATGTATGATGCCCTTCAATGTTTCAAACCAAATTGAATATTTTAATTTCTTAAATAATCTTTGTTTGAAAGTTTGTTGGTCATCCATCTAAATGTTTTGTTGGTCATCCATGAAAATGTTTTGTTGGTCATCCATCAAAATGTTTTGTTAGTCATCCATCTAAATGTTTTGTTGGTCATCCATGAAAATGTTTTGTTGGTCATCCATCAAAATGTTTTGTTGGTCATCCATCAAAATGTTTTGTTAGTCATCCATCTAAATGTTTTGTTGGTCATCCATGAAAATGTTTTGTTGGTCATCCATCAAAATGTTTTGTTGGTCATCCATCAAAATGTTTTGTTAGTCATCCATCTAAATGTTTTGTTGGTCATCCATGAAAATGTTTTGTTGGTCATCCATGAAAATGTTTTGTTGGTCATCCATCAAAATGTTTTGTTGGTCATCCATCAAAATGTTTTGTTAGTCATCCATCTAAATGTTTTGTTGGTCATCCATGAAAATGTTTTGTTGGTCATCCATGAAAATGTTTTGTTGGTCATCCATCAAAATGTTTTGTTGGTCATCCATCAAAATGTTTTGTTAGTCATCCATCTAAATGTTTTGTTGGTCATCCATGAAAATGTTTTGTTGGTCATCCATGAAAATGTTTTGTTGGTCATCCATCAAAATGTTTTGTTGGTCATCCATCTAAATGTTTTGTTGGTCATCCATCTAAATGTTTTGTTGGTCATCCATCAAAATGTTTTGTTGGTCATCCATCTAAATGTTTTGTTGGTCATCCATCAAAATGTTTTGTTGGTCATCCATGAAAATGTTTTGCTGGTCATCCATCTAAATGTTTTGTTGGTCATCCATCTAAATGTTTTGTTGGTCATCCATGAAAATGTTTTGTTGGTCATCCATGAAAATGTTTTGTTGGTCATCCATCAAAATGTTTTGTTGGTCATCCATCTAAATGTTTTGTTGGTCATCCATCTAAATGTTTTGTTGGTCATCCATCTAAATGTTTTGTTGGTCATCCATCAAAATGTTTTGTTGGTCATCCATGAAAATGTTTTGTTGATCATCCATCTAAATGTTATTTTCTCAGTCCTAAATGTTTTGTTGGTCATCCATGAAAATGTTTTGTTGGTCATCCATGAAAATGTTGTTGGTCATCCATCAAAATGTTTTGTTGGTCATCTATCTAAAGTGTTTTGTTTCATCCATCTAAATGTTTTGTTGGTCATCCATGAAAATGTTTTGTTGGTCATCCATCTAAATGTTTTGTTGGTCATCCATGAAAATGTTTTCCTCAATATAACCCACAAAATAATACACTAAAACATTTTTATTCAATACGAGTATGAAAAAAGAAAGAAAAGAAAATTAAAAATATATTAAACTCAAATATATTAATAGGGTTGGCCAAGCGTCGGAATTTCCCACACCGCACCGCACCGCACCGCACCGCATCGCACTGCACCACACCGGGACACAAAAATCATTGGACGCACCACACTCTATGCATCTGCCAATTCTAGTATATACATTTGTTCTTTTAATAATTAACTGAATAAAATGCTAATTTACCAGAGAAAGATGAGTTATTTAATATAATTTATTTTCAAAATTTAATTTTAATAATTTATTTCATATTTAATTTTAATTTTAAAAAATTTAAATTTAATTTTAAAATTCATTTTAAATTTAATTTAATATAATTTTAAAATTCAAATTTAATTTTAATAATTTATTTCAAATTTATAATTTTAATTTTATTTTTTCAAAAAATTCAAATTTAATTTTAAAATTTATTTTAAATTTAATTTAATTTAATATAATTTTAAAATTCAAATTTAATTTTAATAATTTATTTCAAACTTAATTTTAAAAAATATATAAATTTAATTTTAAAATTCATTTTAAATTTAA
>JABUQX010134432.1:0-2500 GCA_015478945.1 Trachelipus rathkii | reverse complement strand
TATATATATATATATTATATATATATATATATAATATATATATATATATATATATATATATAATCTAATATATCATAATATAATATATATATATATATATATATAATATATTATATATATTATATAGGCGAACTTTGACACTTTAACCGGGCTAATTGGGATTCATTGCGTCGCTTTTTTTGCAAACTATCACTGGAATGAATCATGTTTTGGGCCGTCGAACGCATCGGCTGCTGCAGGCAGGGTAGGGGCCGTGATCACGGATTGGATGAACAGGTTCATTCCATCTTCCACTAAATCATTTTCTCCTCATAATCCATGGTTCGATGGCTTCTTGTTTCTCCGTGCCATTCAGGAGCGCTGACATGCGGTTATAGGGCTTGGGAAGAACCTCTCGTTCTTCCTAATCTCTAACTAATTTTTCGCTCTGCCCGGTTATCGATGAAGGATATTATTCCACTGGCGAAGCGTTTCTTACACTATAAGGAAGTGTGCTCTGCCCTTTCATTCTTTCTTTTGATAAAAATTTTGGCCTCTGGCCAAAAAACATCTCCAATAACTTCTGTAATCTGCCTTATCCGTTCTTATTCTTCTGTAAGTTCTGTTGCTAACACTCCTTCTGAAAAGGCTAATCTCTTTGTCTTTCTTTTTCAATCTGAATTCCACCCTGGGACGATTCCGGCTCGCCCTCTTCCTGCTCCATCCCCTCTCAGGTTCCATGCTTCTACCTGTCATTACTCATGCATCGGGTACTGAATACGGAGATCAATGAACGTCCGAAGGCCAGTGCCCAGATGGCATTTCCGCCTCGGCTTTTAATGGGAGTGTGTTCTGAGCTGGCGCCTGTCCTCGTTCAACTCGACTCCCTATGCCAATACTAATACTTTTACTCAATGTTGGAAGCGCGCTTTTATTCAACCAATACCCAAAAAAGGTAGCCGCTCTGATCCTTCTAACTATCGACCTATTGCCTTAACTTGTATTATATCTAAAATCTTTGAAACTCCCCTTAACTCTCATTGCCTCGATCATATAGAATCTTCATTCCCTTCTTTCACGATCGTCTGTATGACTTTCGACGTTCCTATCTCAACTGCTCTATGGTCTTCTGCCCTTAAAGACTCGTGGGGAGTCTTGTGTGGTAGCGCTGACATTTCGAAACCTTATTGACAGGGTATGGCATGCCTCGCTACTCTCTTAGCTCCCTTCCCATTGGAATTCCTCCTTCGCTTTGCTTACTCTTGTCTAGTTTTCATTTCAGATCGTTCCATTTCAGCTCTTTGTTTTGATGGAGCAACCTTTCATCCTTCTTATTAATTGTGGTTGTTCGCTCAGGGTTCTGTTTTACCCAACTGTTTTACCAGCTTTTCATCAACGATCTTCTTAGCGGCACTTCATAACTCTGTTCACTCGTTATGCCGATGGACTCAACCTCTCCATTCATCCACTCATTTCAATGTGCTCCCTTTTTGTATCGAGAGTTTCCTCTCGTCTACAGCTTTCTGATCAAATTTCTGCCGATGTTGGTCGGATTTCTCAAGTGTGTAACCGTTTAATCTTGTGAAGTTCAACTCTTTGAAAACTCAACTTCTTCTTATCCCCTCTCTAAAACTACCTCCAAACTTTCCCATCCCCTTTGACGGCTCTAAATAGTCTTACCCGTAAGCAACATAAAAACTCTTGGACTAAACATAAATAGTGATTGTCTTCGAGACCTCACATCACATCGGGTTGCTAAAAATGGCCTCAAAAAAGCTGGGAATTCTGTCAGATTGCGTGAATTTTTTCTTCTGCTGAAGATACTCCCCAGTTATATAAAGGTCTTATTCGTCTCTGTATGGAAATACTGTTCCCACATTTGGGGGGGATCCGGTTCCACCCTCCTTTTGGCTAGAGAATCTACGGCAGAGGCTTATAAACTGTCCCATACTTTCTGACTCCCTTGACCCTCTTTTCTGCGACGTGCGTTGGTGTCCTATCTCTTTTCTATAGATATTACCAAACGGCAGGTTGCGTCGAGAGAATTGACCTCTTCACATTCCTCCACCACTTGCGCGCCCTCGCTAACACAAGAGGTGCCTTTCTCTCATGAAAATGTGTGAAATATTGGAGACTCAAGATCACTCGTTGTCGGTACCTCCTTCTTTCTAGCCACATCTGTTTTGTGGAAACTCGCTTGCCTTCTTCTATTTTCCCTGCAATATTCAGTCTTCCTCTATTTAAGTCCGCGTCTGTGCCCACCTGAGGGAAATGCGTTAGGCAAGACAGGGTGGGTTTTACTTTCCATTTATTTTAATTTTTTTCTGGTTACTAATTTTTCTTGTAATTTTTTTTTTTTTGTTTTTGCCCACTCCTTTTTGAAAAGGGCCCTGCTCGTGAGTGGTGGTATCATGTAAAAAATATATATATATATATATAATATATATAATATTATTATATATATATATAATATATATATATATATAATATATATATATATATATATATATATATATATATT
>JABUQX010134431.1:27500-30383 GCA_015478945.1 Trachelipus rathkii | reverse complement strand
TAATATATATATTATATATATATATATGATAGTTACATGAGTATTATATACACTAATATATATCTATGTTATTTGATTAAAGAGTAATAATGTATTAGTATATATATATATATCATATGATATATATAATAGATATATAGCTATATTTACAGTTTCATACCAAACACGGCAGAGCCCTATAAGGAGAGGAGGCGGTGTTACACGCCCTCAGAAGTCACAACTAACAGTAAATTACGCAGATGAGCACGACGCAGGCTTTAATAGTGAGTGGAGATTAAATTCAGCGAGGAAAACACGAAGATGGAAGAGAATTGGCCACAGAACAGATGTGCGGGTAGGAAAGAAGGAACACAGCAGGTCAGAACTGAGCCTGATGTTAGATACATCAACACAAAACTCATGTGCAGACACAGCACCCCTAGTTCTACGAGGGCGACGTAAAGGTGGAGGTGTACGCGAGTGACAAGTTCTCTCGAGCACCTGCCGCTGCGGTACCCAATCATGGAGGTACCGATAGAAAAGAGATAAAAGCGAACCAATCATCGGCCGCAAAGATTTAGAAGGCGTCAACGGAACTGGAAAGTAAGAACAGTTATTTAAGCCTTTTGCCGACTCGACCCTATCCAAAAGCCGGATGAAGCCGGCTGAAACCAGAGCCCCCCCCCCCAGATATCGCAGAGCAGTTACTCCAACAAGGGCGAGCATGAGGCCCTTGTATAATCACTGTTTTGAGCATGCTGAGAAAGAGGGAAAAAAAGTCTCTCAGTCTAAACAGAGACTCCCAGTTTCTTTGAGGCCCCCTAGCAAGCCGTTTGATGGAGTTTCCAAGCACATTTTTTGTTTATGTCAAGGCGGACCAAGGTCAACCTCGGCGCATCGTCTGTCCTAACCACATGCAACTCTATCCCGAGCGTCCATGTCTGCCCTTATCGCACGGCCACATGCCTCCACGGTCATCCCTCTAGTCAACTCATTCCAGCCAGTGGCCAGCAGACGAGATCGATCATAGGGAGTACGTAGCTGCCTAAGCGAGTGAATGGGAACCGTTCGGACGAAAGAGAATAGGAAGTATAGAAGGTCTTAGGAGAGGCGTAGATTGTAGAAGTTGAGTTTTTAACAAGAAGTTGAATTCACAAGGTCAGATGACCCACCCAGAACATTCTATCTAGATCAGCTGAGAATTAGAATCGGGAAAGCATTAAGACGAGAGGCAATTTAGAAGTAAGAAGAAGATCAGAATTGGAAAATGAGTTGAAAGAGATGAAGCGGATCGAGTATTAGCAATGAGATAGAGTTAGATGTGCAGTGAGAAGGATCATTAATGAAAGTAGGAAAAAGTAGGAGATAGACGAGAACCCCTAAGGAACACCACTATTGACAGAAAAAGAAGGAGAAGTCGCCCCATCAACAACAACCGATATTGAGCGATTTGAAAGAAAACCAGACATAAGTAAGCAAAGAGAAGAGGAAACCCAAAGGAGAGGAGCTTGGAGAGCAGTGACGCGTTGCCATAACCCTCGTCAAATGCTTTGATATATCAAGCGCCACCACGCAAGTTCCCCGAAGTCCTAGGCGGAAGAAAAACCAATAAATCAGGTAAGATAGGAAAAGTTATATCGCAGTAGACCTCGAGCGCCGAAAGCGCGTACTGGCGATCGGAAAGAAGTGATGAGATTCCAGATGATTCAAAAGTTGGAGTTGAGAAGGGTTTCAAGGATCTTAGATAGAATACAAGTAAGAGCTATAGGGCGATACTTAGAAGGATCAGAGCGGCTCCTTTTTCGGAAATAGGTTGGACATGTGCCTGCTTCCAACACTGAGGGAAAGTCCTAGTATTGAGACATAGACAATATAGTTGAACGAGGGGCAGGGATAGCACGAAAGCACACTCGCCTCAAAACTCGGAGAGGAAGGCCATCCGAGACACCCGCGTCCTAACGTTCGTAATTCAGAGCCCATGCACCCGATCAAATGTAATCACAGGCAAAGGCATAATAGGACACCTGAGAGGAGTAGGATGAGGATGAGGAATGCCAGAATCGTCCAGGTTGATTAGAGGAAAACAAGGAGGCCGAAGAAATTGGCCTTTTCAGTTGGAGAATTAGCAACAGAACCATCATAGCGAATAAGAGGAGGAAAGACAGATTAACAGAAATTGTTAGAGATGTTTTTGGCAGAGGCAGAAAGATTGTCAAGTAGGAGAACCAGAGGTTAGCGCACTTTCGTTTGATGAAAGCCCACTTTGCTCGTCGAAGAGTACTTCAACGATTTCTAGCAGAATGAAAATTAGCAAAAGTATAATTCAAAAATAGACGATAATAGAACCAAGTAGCCAGAAAATAGGACGTCGAACCTGGATCATATTATGTGGAGAGAAATATCATCACACTTCCTGACGAAGTGTGATGGATCGGATCCACGAAAGCTCGAACCTGTGTTTATATTTTAAAGAATATTTTAAATTACTTGTTTGTAACCTTATAATATGTATGTTTTATGAAGTATGGTCTATATAAAGTAACTCCTTCATAGTGTCTTCTTTATGTGGCAACCTCAAGGGAATAAAAAAACCATCATGATATCATGATAGTATATATTAATATAAATATATATATTATATATATATATTATATATATATTATATACTATATATATATATATAATAGTAATATATATTATATATATAAATATAATAGATATACACTATAAAAAATAATTATATAATATAATATAAATATATATATAAAATATATATATATATATATATATATATATATATATATTTATATTATATATATATATATATATATATATATTTATATATATATAAATATAACTATATATTAATATATATATAATATATATAATATATTATATATAATA
>JABUQX010134431.1:10000-12500 GCA_015478945.1 Trachelipus rathkii | reverse complement strand
TATATTTGGCAACTGTGGTTCTCTTTTAAATTTGACAACGGTTTTCATAGGTATAACAACAAATCGATTGATTTTCCTAAAAAAATCGATTTTTTAAGAATCTGTTAAACTCAACTATTACCAATAGATATTTCCGTGAAACACATAATAAACAGAAACACATAATAAACTAATTTACAACAAAATAATTGAAATAACACCAGCAGAGTCACTCCAAACTCGCTTTCGCGAGAGCATACCGTGACTGGATACATAATTATATTTATGAGTGTCTTCAAATGTACGACATTTGAAATAAAATAAAGTTAAATTACATAATACAATTTCTGTAGAAAATAATGTATAAAATGACTTATAAACATCAAACATAAAATGAAAAAGATTATGAAAGATTATAAGGAAATTTGCAGGAAAAAGACAGGGCGTTATTTATTTTTAAAAGGATATCGTACGCCTGGCAGTGTCGCGGAAACATTTATAAGTAACAACGTAACGTAGCAAATACGTTGCATTTGGAACGAAAAAGCGTACTTCACATAAGATATAACAGCAATGTCACATATACGACGTATGTGTGATGTGACGAGTGCGACCCGAACATTAAAGTCGCTGTGATGTATCTGCCAACCATCTGTGCTATATGCGGAAAAATAATAATAATAATAAAAATAATAATAATATAATAATAGATAGATATTAATAATAATAATAATAATAATAATAATTAATAATAATAATAATAATAATAATAATAATATAATAATAAATAATAATAATAATAATAAATAATAATAATAATAATAATAATAATAATAATAATAATAATAATAATAATAATAATAATAATAATAATAATAATAATAAATAATAATAATAATAATAAATAATAATAATAATAAAAATAATAATAATAATAAATAAATAAATAATAATAAAATTAATATTGTAAAATTAATAATAAAGTAAAATAATAATTAAGTAATAATATAATAATAATAATATAATAATAATAATAATAATAATAATATATAATAATAAAATAGATAATTTAATAATTAATAATAATCAACAATAATAATAATAATAATATAATAAATAATAATAATAATAATAATAATAATAGATAATAATAATAATAATAATAATAAAAATAATAATTTATAGATAATAATAATAATAAAATTAATATAAAACAAATAATAAAACAAGTTAATAAATAAAGTAATTAAATAATAAAATAACATAATTTTAATAATATATTATATAATAATAATAACAATAATAATAATAATAAAAATAGTAATAGATAAAATAATAATAATAATAATAATAATAATAATAATAATAATTAATATAAATTAATATAAAATAAAATAATATAAACAAATATTAAAATTATTATATATTATTATATATTTTATTATTATTATTATTATTATTATTTTAATTATTTTATTATTATTATTATATTTTATTTATTATTATTATTATTATTATTATTTTATATTATTTATTATCGCAATCATTTAAAAAAATATTATTAATTTTTGTATATTATTATTATTATTATTATTATTATTATTATTATTATTATTATTATTAATTATGATAATTATTATCATCATTAAAAAGATATTTATTATTGTTATTATTATTATTATTATTATTATTATTATTAATAATATAATAAAAACTTTATTCTTATTAAATTAATAATAATAAATAATAAAAACTTTATTCTTATTATTAATATAATTAATAATAATAATAATAATAATAATAATAATAATAATAATAATAATAATAATAATAATAATAATAATAATAATAATAATAATAATAATAAGAAGATAAATTAATTAATAAAAATTTTAATAATAATAAAATAATAATAATAATGATAAATAAGAATCAATAATAATAATAATAAATAATAATAAAATAATAGAAACAATAAATAGATAAATAATAATAATAAAATAATAATAATAATAATAATAATAATAATAATAATAATAATAATAATAATAATAATAATAATAATAATAATAATAATAATAATAATAATAGTAATAATATCAATAATAATAATAATAATAATGCTTTTGTAGATATTTTGTACTATGATGACATCACCCAATTTACGTTAAGGCTACAATATAAGTCTCATCGGAAACATCAATAACCAAATTATTGGAGCAGAACTAACAGCCAATCATCAGGTTCTTGGCGTCTTATTCTCCAATTTAAGTGTAAGTAAATTAAACCTCAAAGAATGTACAACCCTAGTCGCAAAAGAATTTCTCATATTTTGGGAGAACACTGGAATTCCCACAAAACGTATAGAACACTGCTCTGGTAAAGTTTTATCACTCTATGAAGAATGGAAAAATTTACAAAAGAAGTTAAAAAGAGTATCTGAAGTGGAAACTTAAAAACGTGCAGCATTTGAGGACACGTTGGATAATTTATTTGATGTTGCCCTTGAAAATGTGTTGGA
>JABUQX010134430.1:0-10000 GCA_015478945.1 Trachelipus rathkii | reverse complement strand
AACATTGCATCAGCTCCTACACCGGTGTCTGTGTCTACTCCTCAGACTCCTCCTTCCTCATTCTTCTTCCTTCCTCCTTTCCTCCACCTTCCTTTCTTCTTCTTCTTCTTCCTCTGTTTTGCATTCCATGCATTTCTTCTTCTTTTTCAAACTGAGACCCCCCTCCAGGGAGGTCCCTGGACTCCGAAGCCGAATCCGTTTCCAACTCCGTCTCCGACTCCGAATCCTTTCTCCAAGTTTCAGTCTTCCACGATCATTTTTTTTTGTGGGGCAGCGTCCCCCTTACAGGGGAACGCAGAGGGACGTAATCTCGTCTCCGACGAGATTACGTGATCATATAGCTCACATCCTAATTTCACGCAGATACGTTAAGCCTAACATGGTTTTCAGGACGAATTTGACCTTGGCGCTAAGGGGGCAACACCCCCTTAGGGGTGACCTACGGTCACCAAAACTCGCGGGGGATCAGTTTATCACATACATAGATTATATTCCAAGTTTCAGACCTATACCTCTATTCCATCATATCGAAAAGGGTGGTCGCGGAACCTGTACTATTACTACAGCGATTAATCGAATGTTAATTATAGTAATTATTTTCTTCCGATTATATTTTTCATTGTTAAAAGCCAACCAGAGCACGTAGAAAGACGATTTAAACATCGATATAGGGGTAATCGATCACGATAAATCGATTGGAACCATCAAAAATGATCTGCCGATCATTTAAAACCTTCAGGAACCAAAAAAGTCCCCTTTTGGGGTCTCCGCCCCCCTTTTGGGGGACTAAACCTCTGAAAACGGTCTTCCAGACCTTAAATTCGGTCTCACCGACCTTAAAAACCCTAACCTTGACACGTCAAGCTTGAAAAAACCAAATGTTGCAAAATGTTGCTTTGCAACATTTGCAACATCCGGTTGCAACTTCCGGATGTCAGTTTGGCTGTCAGTTTTCCACCCTATACTACTATATATATATATATATATATATATATATATATATATATATATATATATATATATATATATATATATATATATATATATATATATATATATATATATATATATATATTTAAGGCAATTCCTATACTCGTGCTTAGCACGAGTTAACATTATATAAACTATCCATCATTTACAAATTTCATGTTACGATAAAATTATTTTTTTTAAAGAAAATTGGTCAAATGAATAAAAATATTACATAATATAAAAGATTATATGAAATTGAAACAAAAAGTGCAAGAATCATCACCATTAGATAATGCTATTTTTCAATCCATTAAAAACGGTGACTGTTTGTGCTCAAATCTAATAGCGGAAATTGTGTGTGTAAGAATTTAGAATACTGAGTCACTCTTAGATCAACACCAGTATTCTAATTGTCATTATTTTATTATTGTACTTACCGATTTTTAATATTTATTAATATTGGCTTCCTAAATAGGAGTGATTCAGCCTTGGCGACGAATCTTGATTTACGGTCCTCCTGGGACAGGTAAAACTCTCCTTGCCAAAGGATTGGCTCAAGAACTCCATTTCGAAACCTTTTGTGTCTCAACCGCAATCCCTTGATTTTTCAGCGTGGATTGGAGAATCCGAAAAGAATGAATATATATATATATATATATATATATATAGTATATATATATATATATATATATATATATATATATATAGCCATATATATATCATATACTGTAGCACCATAACTATACTACTAACAATATATATATATATATATATATATATATATATATATATATATATATATATATATATATATATATATATATATATATATATATATATTTTTATATATGGCATAATACATCATCCGTTCCCTTTTCGCCCAACATATATATATATATACATAGCCATATATTCAATATGCTCTTATATCATATATATATATCTACTGTCTCTATATTTTTAATGTCTTAATATATATATATTATATATATATATATATTAGCCTGGTCCTTATATATAGATGTTAAATTTTTTCCTTTGAGAATAAAAGGTAGGACCCGGTAGACTTGTTCCATTACATGTTAAAACAACCTATAAAAAAATTCAGTTCAATCGGATAATATTAACCCGTGACCCATTGAGGTTAAAGTTTGAAAACACGATTAAATTTCAAACTTTATTGATATCAATTTTTAACATGTCTAACATTTCAAAAAAGACATAACAGAAATTGATCATAATTTTTGAAAATAGTAATTGAATGTGCATTCGTACACCTACAATATAATCGGAGAATAAGAACTTAACCTATTATTTTTTCCTTTTCAGTATATCATGGGTATGGCCCGGGTATGTTTTTCGATAATCTTGCACGACCTTATATAAAAATAAGAAAGATTAATTTACTTTGCGTAAATTTACGCAATGATAGATCTTATAATTATATATATTATCTAGTTTACCTGTCAAACAAATTGTTTTTGTACTTCGTTTTTGGTAAATTTGTCGTTAAATTCTTCCATTAATCTTACTTCTCTTTCTGCTATGTCGTTTACCACCCTTAATGAAGCTACAATTTCTCTTCCTTTCATGTAACTTGCTTGATTTTTCCAATCAACAGGATCAGTTTGTAGGAACTCCTGAGAAAGACCAAACTTGATAAATATATTCTGCGACCTGATGCTAGGTAAATCTAAAAAAAGATTTTATTTCAGGAAATATTCCAAATCATCTTCTGTGATAAACAGGTTATTTCTTCTTTCTTAAACTTGATGTTCGGTATCCGTGGTTTCAATAGTTTGTGACGGTATGTTTTTTTTTTTATTAATATATCGGCCATCTTTCTTCTCATGCCATCGTTTATTCTTTCATCAAATATGGAAAAGGCTGCACATTCCTCACTTAAACACCATAAATGACTAATAATTTTATGAATTGCTTCTTCAGCAAGAGATTTATCGTGGTGTTTGTATTCAAAAAGATTTTTAAGAAAGTTAATTTCATTCATGGGAGCTTCAATTTTATTTGTAGCTTTCACATAAAACATTATTATAAAGCAACCTATTCGTTTTAGTTCTTTCTGCCATGTTGGTGTTAATCTAAATTGTTTTCTAAATATACATATTTTAAAGCAATATATTGCTTTTCCCATCCATCTCCCTAAGTGATATGCTCCTGGTTGGAGGAAATGTATCCCGCATTATGGACTATTACCTAGAAAAATTAATGATAGTTCCAAAACTTACTGATAGTCGTGACAAAGGTTGATCCTCTTTAATTTTATTTTGGGTATACTGCAAGATTTCATTTACATAATCCTTTGATATTGTTCTTACCTCTATATCTGACTCCCATGTCAAATATTATGCCTTGTTAATATTGTTCCAAGTTTTTTGAAATCTTTTAAATAAAGGGATTTCTGGCTCTTTAGTGGGTGAAAGTTGTACTTTACTGAAAACTCCTTTCAATACAAATTCATAAATATGGTGTCGACAAGCACAATTCACGATATCACGGTTTAGTTTTTGATCAAGAAGATAACATGCGCCGTTTAGCCTCCCTGTATTACTGGCAGTTGTATCAAAAATAAAAGCTTGAACAGTGTCCATAGTACATCCTGTAGTTATCAGATAACAGCGATGATATCTCTTTACTGTTCCTAGATGTTGTCTACTGTTTTAAAGCTTTTCTATCACTGGAGTCGATCAACTGACTTTTTTTCCATAATATCAGGAGATTTTTAGAATCCAACTACATAGTTTAATTTCGAATCTTATAATTTAGATCTAACGCTTAATGGTTGCTTGCTTACAAAACATTTCACTACGATGACATTCCGGCGGTTGATGACATTTCTCTCTGATTTAAATTTAGGTGCCTCACGCAGGCTTCAATATATAAACACATCCTTTATACGCTAACTTTACATTTTATCTAGTGCTGCTGAGAATCTAAGGCAATATTTCTCCTAGCTCATTTGCGGTGAAAACGTGAAGCACTTGAAACAAACATCACTTTCTATGTTTAACGTATTCCCTCAGAGATCTGACGTACCTGGATTTCTAGATGTTGAATAGATTCTTTGTGTTCTATCTGGGGAGTCTTCTGTATCGCTATCCTCTGATGGATAAGCAGAAATTTAGTCACAATGTAAACAAGAAAAATGTTTCTTGCAACATTGCCTTTTGTTTTTTATTCCGCTTTTTATGTAGATTCCAAATATTTTTTTAGTTTTCTCCGGCATCGACTGTTTTTGTGTTACGACGGCAGGAAGTATTTATTGGCTTCCCATATTTTATCGTGCAGCACCGTTACTAAAATAAATTGTTTTTTTGGTTTTTTAGGATTTTTTATTTGTTTTTTATTCAGTGTCTTATGCAGATTTCAAATATGTTTTTTAGTTTTGTGTTCTATTAGGCTCGTACCGTTTTTGTTGTTACGCGTGGCAGGAAGTATTATTGGATGGCGCATTTTATGGTGTTACCGATTACAAAAAAAAACATAAACTAAAGTTTCTTCTTGAGGTTTTTTATTGTTTTTTATTCAGTTTTTATGCAGATTTCCAAATATGTTTTTAGTTTTCTCTGTATTTACCATTTTTGTTTACGACGGCAGGAGGATTTAATTGGGCATCTCTTTTGATATGGTGGTTACCCGTTACAAAAAAAACATCATCAATTCTGCTTCTCCAATTTCCTTTTTTGTTTTATTCAGTGCTGTATTGAGCTTCTCCATTTTTTAGTTTCGCTGCATCATTTTTGGTAACACGTTGAAGAAGTATTTAACCACAATACAAATGAGAAGATGCCAATAAATACTTTCTGCCGTCGTAACACAAAAACGGTTGATGCTAGAGAAAAACTAAAAACATATTTTGGAATCTGCATAAAAAACTGAATAAGAACACATAAAAAAATCGGAAGAAAGAAAAATTTTTTTTTTTTTTTGTACTGTAACCACCATACAAAAATGAGATGCCAATAATTACTTCCTGTCCGTCGTAACACAAAACGGTCGATGCTAAAAAAAAAAAAAACCTAAAAGATATATTTGGATCTGCATAAAAAACTTGAATTAAAAAACAAATACAAAAATTGAAGAAAAGAAAGACAGAAACAAAAAAAAAATCTGTTTTTTTGTTAAAAACATATATATTATTACCTCTGAAATGTACATTTCAAACTACGATTACTCGATATTATGACAGACAAGTGTGTGTGTGTGTGTGTGTGTGTGTGTGTGTGTGTGTGTGTGCGTGCGTGCGTGCGGGCGTGCGTGCGTGCGTGCGTGCGTGCGTGCGTGTGTGTGTGTGTGTGTGTGTGTGTGTGTGTGTGTGTGTGTGTGTGTGTGTGTGTGCGCGATGGTCAATATGCCTTTTTGTCTGCCTGTCTGTCGTATAAATTATTTTCGATTTCTTTAGCGGTGTTATATTATTTATTTTTGACACATTATCGCACACAGATAATGCTTCGGGGAATTTTGTCGTCACTCCGGTTACAATACACTCCTGCTGACCTTGAACTCACTCTTCGTATCTTGTTCTTTCCTCTTTTTCAGCCTTAATTTTTATCCTCTCTTCTGTTTCTCCTTTCACAGCGGTAGACGAGTATATTAGGCATAATTCATTTTTGCATGTTTGTTTGTAATTAATTGTGGTATCGGGTCATTTCTTGTCAATCGTCTTGACTTGTCAAACTTTCTCATTGTTATTTTTTGTTTTATTTTTAAGATTTTTAGCTAACTACGTATAGTTCAGTTTCTCTAAACTTTTTTCGATTTTTTTTGTTCCTACTTTCCTATTTCTTTCACAATGGGCACCTACCACCGCGTCAGTATTTTCACATTCCAGCTGAATACTTCATTTTTATGGAACGATTTATTTTTTAACATTTTACGATGAAACCAGGTCAGTGTAAAGGATTTTTTTTTTTTAAATTGGTGGTATTTTTTTAAAGAATAAATAATATATTTTTCCCTAATATAGTTTATTCATTTTTTAATGTAATTTAATAAAAGAGTGCTGGGAAGATTCCGGTTCCTGAGTCCTGAAGTTGGCTCCAGGAGTTGGAGTTGGAGCGGGACTGCTGTAATTTTACTTTTAGTTTTGAGGAACTGGAGCTTAAGATATCGAAGCACTCTGTAGCTTGAAGCAAAAGTTTCTTAGAGCTCCAGAGGGTTCTTAAGCTCGGAGCAGGCACAATTGAGCCCCTTCAAAGCTCTGAAGCCTAAAATAGTCCGATGTATGTGCAGTAGATTTGTCGAAATCTGAAATTATGAACTTTGGCAAAACCAAAAAATGTTCAATAGCATAAATTGTTCAAGAGCTCCATCCTAGAACAAGTTCATGAGTACTCTTGTCTTACAGCTGTCAACTTGCATTATTAAATGGAAAGCAAAAAATGAATCCTCCCTCCCAAAAAATCATGATGAAAATAGATTGAAACATTATAGATAGATTAAATATTAGTCTATGTGGTAAATTTCCTTCCAATTTAAAGAAAAAAGGTTTTGAACTGTGCTGTTATCCTCAGTGTCATATGACTGCGAGATATAGACCCTAGACGTGAGACCAACACAAAGATACTTGGAGAGTATGAATGAAATAAATAGCTCGTAGGAAATGAAAAAAATGAACAATTTGAATAAGATCTCGAACCAAATTCCCAGACAATCAAAATATTGTGAGTACGACTGATAACAGCAGTAGGAAATATGGAAATGAATCTCTCAGGAGTCATGTTATGACCATGTGAATCGACTCTATTTAAAATTCAATGAGAATGTCCTTAGAAAAAGAGATATCATATACAAGAAGATATGATATTAGGACTACTGCAACTACCCAAGACGGTCAGTAAAGGAAGCATCTGGGAGACGCACATGTTTCGCAGCCAAAAAAATTACTTGATTTATAATTTTTATACCTATTATATAATATTATATATATATATATATATATATATATTATATAAAATCTATATATATACCTTAATATAATAATATAATTAATTGATTATATATTATATTATATACTTATTATATATTATTGATTTTATGTTAATAGATAGATAATAAGTTATATGGATAGACTATTGGAATTAAGATAACTTAAGATATCCTATACTATATGTATAACTATAGTATATAGTATAGATTTCCCAAGGCACCAGCCCCGTGAAACTGGGTTTCATATTCTAGTCTGGTAGACTAGGACCTTCTAGCAACCACGGGCAGGTACCTCCGACCACAAGCCGGTGGGATTTTATTCGACACACGACTACAAAAAAAGGCTGTGGAGGAGGACTGATATGGCTGCGGGCGCGGTATCTAAATGAGAGTTAGTGGTGCTCTGAAGAATGTTGAGTAACGCGGGGTGAGGAGAGGCTTAGTATAGATTATAATTATAATATAGTTATTATTATATATATAATATATAGTAATATAGATATATATTTATATATATTATATTATATAAAATTATTAATTATATATATTATAATATATAATATATTAATTAAAAATATATAATATATTATTAAGATTAATTATATATAGATTTTTATATTAATAATATATATTGGAATATAATATATATATATATATATAATATATATATATTATCACCTCTATCCCCAGATTGGGGGTGAGGTGCAGTGCATAACATCGGAACAAGAAGTAGTTGGATAGAACATGACATCAGCCAGGGAGTTGAAAAAATAAATTGCGTCCCTTTATAACCTCATAAGTGGAAATCGTTCGCAAAAATCAGAAAAATTATCTTACCGTATTGACGACTACACCCCAACACGACGGACTCTCCAAAAACCCCAAAGCAGAATTCGACCTCCTCGGGTTGATAACAACCATTCTTTCGCCTCGTGTCACAAACTCACAGGTGTCCGCCTCCTTCAGTGCATTCCTTTCACTGACTCTATAGTTCATCACTCTGTTTTTTTTGTCTCAGCTTGTCGATACCAGCCACACTCACCACTTTACATCCGCGTTAACTAACTAATCTCATTCCATCCTTTCCATATCTACAAACGCATTTCGATGGACTCTCATTATACGCCCTAATCTTGCTCACCACATAAACTCCCAATGCCGTTCATTCCTCATTTTATCAATTCTTTTCACCACGCTAACAAACCCCTAGATTAGTCTACTTTGAACGCGTAAATTAGGGCTGTGCCCTGTCATTTACGAAGCCCCTCCCATACCGTCCTGTCTCAGTACATCTCCTCTTGCTCACCTGTCGAGGTTTCGGTCCTCTCTTCATTTCGAGCTCCGCAACTTATCACCCATCTGTCCTTGGTCTTCTTCCCGCCGGGCGTATAGCGTAACATTTTGCCGGTATCTCTCATCTTTCCATTTCTTTAACATGTCCGTACCATCTCAACTGTTGTTTTCCCACCAGATCCAGAACAGACTCCACCTCCAGCTCGCGCCTTAAATCTCCATATATTCTCCATCTTCTCCCATCTACTGCTCCGTCTAGTCAGCTAACCCCTCATCTCGCCGCATCCACCCCTACTTCTGGTTGTGGTGGTCCAGAGGTCCACGCCTCCGCCCGCTGCACAGCATCGGTCTCAGCGCATACGTGGTTATAAATGATGCACCTTTCACCTTGGCTTGGCACATACCATTTTTCAATATCGGCGATACAGTTGCCTCACTCCTCGTGCAAAAATTTCTGCAGATCTTCCTCTCGATTCAGGCGTCATCGTCCTCCGAATTCACCGTCACTCCTAGGTAATTAAAGCTTTCCGTGTCTCGCAACACGACCCCGTCCACCTGGATATCACATCTACTCCCTCTCCCTCGAAATCTTCATGCACCCGTCTTCTCTTTGTTCTCCTCATCCCTCTCCCGTTACACTTCCGACCTCTTTCATCATCCTTGTGTAATGTCTCCTTATCTTTCGTCATCGTCGCTATATCCATGAGCAATATTACCATTGCATTCTCCCTTCCGTCTCCAGCCAATCTTCTGATACATTATTCATATACCATGACAAATAGTAATGGGATGTGAGAGCACACCGCCTTTCTTAGCTCTCGCTCCACCTCAACCATTCTCCAACCCCATTTGACAATCTAACAACACTTTCATTCCCTATTTACATATGTGCATTCCTTCTATTACCTAATTAACATTTTCCGTCTATTCCGTAGTATGGGTAACATATCATTTTCCAGCTTTTCTCTAAGCACCGTGTCAAAAGCTTTCTCCAAATCGATAAAAAAAATAATATGTCTCTAGGAATTCGAGTCATATAACTTCTGTCCAAACGGCCATTAAAGCCGAAAAAATAGTCTCTCTTCCTTGTCTAATCCATTTGTGCTTCATTTAGTTTTTATTCTCCACTATCATCTCTCTCAGTCGTTTTTTCATATCCTCTCATATACCTTACTTGCTGCGTAGCAGGATATGTCCCTCTATAATTTTGCAAATCACGTCCTATCCCCCTTCTTAAAGATATTGGGTAGATTAGGGCTATTACTCAGTCTTTGGTACCTTCTCCTCCTCCAGAAACCATAAACAATCTCAGCATTCATTTTACCACATCATCCCCCACCTTAAATACTTCTGCAGGCCCAATCCGTCGCAATATGGGCTCTTTCATTCCTTGAATCGACTCCCATCTTTAACCTCTTCCGTGTTATCGGTCGCAACTCCTCCCCCAAATCCACTGCGTCATCCTCTCGTATCCGCCTCCTCTCACCCTCATCCTCTTTTTGTATAGTTCTGAGTAGTATTCCTTCCATCTACCCTCGGCCTCCACTGGTTCCACCAGTAATACTCCGTTTTTATCTTTAATGGAGTGTGATGCTGTAGTGTGGTTTTTCTAAAACTTTATCGATATATTATAAATGAGTTTTTTAGTTTCACTCATATCTCGTCTTAGCTGGTCTCCTATTCTCTCCCATGATCTACCTTTCTCATCTCTCTTTATTTCTTCAGCTATTTTCCTCTTTTCTACATATACTTATCTAGTCTCTGAGTTTCTTCTTTTAATCATCCTAAA
>JABUQX010134429.1:35000-36327 GCA_015478945.1 Trachelipus rathkii | reverse complement strand
TTAAGAGGTGAGGAGTTTAAGTGAGCTAAGACAATAAGAAACTAAGTATGTAAGAGCGCTCTGCTAGTAATCGAGTCAGTTGAATGTGAACAAGGTGATACTGAACAAATCTGGGGGCAAATGAAGGAAGCAATTGTAGTTCGCAAAGGACCGACAACTGAGTGGATGTTGCTAAAAGTGGAAGTAAGAATTGTTAACAGCGAATGGTGGATGAAGAGGTGATGAAAGGGTTAAAGGTAAAAAAGAGCGTTGGTTGAATGTATAAAAGCAAATGATGAATTCTCAAAAGAAAGATGCTTGGTATTATATAAGGAGGAAAAAAAAGAATACTAAAAGATGTGCACAATACGTAGGAGAAAACAAGAGGAAATGAACTAGTTTTGGCTAAGGAGGGCTGAATGAGGACATAAAGGGAATAGGAACCTTTCTGGAAGGGCAAGCGCAAAGCGTCAAGAATTGAGATAAGGGGATCTGCTTAGAAATAATGAAATAGATGGGTGACTTTTGTAACTGATGAAATGGGCTGTGAGTGGAGTGTGGAATAAGAAACACTTGAATCTGCACAATTATTAACAGTAAGTTATGAGGTGGGTGTGAATTGTGTGTGGTTTTGATGGCATGCAGAAGGAATAGGTATTTTGGGGATTGAGGTTAATTAGTAAGGAGGAGACGGCTAATGGTGTAGAGTGAGAAAGTTGAAAAATTGTAAATCTGCAGGTATTAATGAAATTACTGGTGAAATGGATCAAGAGCGGGAGGCGAGATGGTGATTGCATTGGATTTATAAGTTGTGTAAATAAAGCGTTTATGGCGTTGGCGTTTAGTTCCAAGGGATTGGAGGAGAGGTGTAATAGTACCCTTATATAAGGGTAAGGAGAAAAGGGGAATTGTAGGAAAATTATAGGGGGAATAGTTTATTGAGTGTTTAGGGAAGATATATCTGGTATTTTGGTTGAAAGAGTGACTGAGGGACTGTTTGGTGAAGAACAAGGTGCGTTTAGGAGTGGAGAGGATGTGTGAACAAATCTTTTCATTGAAACAAAATGATGAGAAAAGAGGAGAAGAAGAATAAATTAAATTAAGCGTTTTTGGATTTACAAACAGGCGTATGATAGAGTTAATAGGCAAGCTTATGGAAGGTATTAGTGATATATGGTGTCTTGGTAGGCTTCTGAATGGAATCAAAAGTCTATGTTTGACGATAGTTGAAGCGTGCTCGTAAGACATAAATGGTGTCAATCGCGTGATTGGTTATAGAGTTAATAGCGAGAAGTGAGACTGGGTCTGTTATGCCTCCTTTGGTTATTCAATGTGTACTATGTGTATG
>JABUQX010134429.1:0-30000 GCA_015478945.1 Trachelipus rathkii | reverse complement strand
AAATAATAATAATAATTAATAATAAATATTTTGACTTTCCAACCAAATATAAATCAGCTGACTTAAAAATCTTAATTATTAAACAATCAAATCATTCATATAACAATTTAATGCTTTATTTATCCAAATCAGTGAAATATACCTTTCAACCTATTTTTAATGTGCAAATGTTTCCAAAAGTAAACTACTTTGTCACAGAAGAAGTATTTCTCAAAACATTTGTCCATGCTTAATATGTATTTGCTTTTATTCTTATCTAAGGAACTTTAGCATCCTATACTTAGCGTAAATTCGAAATTGACATCTACCTGGTGTAGTTTTAATAAATTTTAATTATTTTTTTAGTAAAAATATTGGGCCTTCCAAACTCGGGGGAAGGGGTTTTTTTTTATTTCCAAACCCACCCCATATAGAGAAATATTTATTACTGTGGTTCCAAATAGAAATTGCAAGAAAACTCTTTAGTATAACTTAAAAGATAAAAATAAAGAAAGTAATGAAAATTTCATTATACGAAAATTAAATAAATTTATTCAATTAAAATATTTTTACATGAATATCCTTCTTTACTGCAAAATCATCAATTTTTTTGGCAGTTTCAATGCGGTTTAAAATTTCCTGCTCTATATACAAAATGGCCAAGTTATTTAGTCTTTCTTCTCCCATTGTGTTCCTTAAATAATATTTTACTCTCTTTAAAACAGGAAATGATCTTTCTCCGGACGCATTAGATAAGGAAACTGTTAGAAAAATCTTCAATAATATTTCAATATTCGGAAATGTGCAAGAGATTATCTTTGGCTGCTCGATAAATGTGATATCTATTGACACCACTAACACACGAGAAATCTAAGATTTCTGGATTGTCTGGTGTGGTTTTTATGGTGTATTCGTTTTCTTTTAGAAATATTAAAAATTGGTCCAATTTATCTTCAAAAGTACAAACATCAATGTCATTTTTGTACATGTCCTTCAACTTTTTTAACGCTTTCTTTCTTTCTTCTGTTGACAATTTCCAATCAAAAAATATACGAAAAGGTTCTAGAACAACTTCATACTTCTGAGCTCTTTGAGGTAGTTGTGCCTTAGTGTTATCACATATGACATAAAATAAATTCTTTAAAATCTCCTCTAATTGTGAATTCATGTCCGACTTCTTTGTTTTCATCAAAAAACACGTTTCTCTTTCGTCGTCTGCGATTTTGTTCATCTTCCACACTAAATGATAGCCCTGATAAATCAGTTGCCTCTTTTTCAACTTTTTCATATTCTTCTCGGAAATTATTGATAAAATTTTCTAATGACTTCAGTAGGATAGATCCTTTGAATAGTTCGCACTCTACTGATTGCAGTGATTTACTAGTATCATTTATTCTTTGCAAAATAGTATTCCAAATCACAGTCATTCGGGCGGTTTCATATTTGTCCATTTTCTTCAGAAGTGAAGTCGAGGCGACTATCGTAACTTGTTTTTCTTCTTCTGCATTACAAATTTCATTTAAAGCCTCTTTTATATGGGCAAATCCAAGTTTTATAGCTAATACAGCGTCTGCTCTTGCTGACCATCTTGTATCAGAAACTCTTTTCAGTGAGACGGATTGTTTATTTTTACACATTTCTAATTTACTCGTTAAAATTTTCCAGCGATGAGTTGACGCAGAGAAAAATGTTGTGAATAGCTCCTGCACAAACAAAAAATATGAACTGGGATTTTCCATGAGTTGTGACAGAGAAAATGTGAATAGCTTCTGTGCAAACATAAAATATTGAACTGCAGCTCATGGAATAAAAACCGCACTTGGACTATGTTCTTTAATGCATGCTTGCAAACTTGAGTACTTTCTTGACATATTTGAAGCATTATCAAAAGATTGTCCTCGACAGTTTTTAATATCCAATCCTAATTTTGTTAAGGTTTCCAAAACTTCTTGTTCCAAGTATGAAGAGTTGTGTTTATCTATCATGGGAATGAATCCCACAAATCTTTCCTTTATATTACCAGAGGATGAAACATATCTTATCACAAAAGTAAGTTGGTCGACATGAGAAATATCGGGAGTGGAGTCAACAATTATACTATAATAAGTCGCAGATTTGATTTCTTCAATTATTTCAGCTCTTACTCGATTGCCTAAGGCCTACAAATCCTTCACAAATATTGTGAGATAAATAGTTCACATTTCCTAGTTCAATTGGTTGGCATATTTTTGTAGATTTAATTTCAAGAACTCATTGCATTCGCTTAGGTTTCCAAGCAGGCTTAATAATTTCCTTTCCTATTGGAATCTTTGCCCTCATCGTGACCCCAAAATCCTAACCCTAAGCCACTCAATAATTTTAATGTTGACACAATTCTTTTCAACACTTGACTCCAGTAATGTTTACATTGAAAAAATGACAAATCTTTGCTGTTTACGTTTGCTTCAAATGATTATGGATTCCGCTGTTGGATCTTGTGGGTGTTGCTTGTGTATTTTCGCTGTGCCTAGTTGAGAGTTTGCTAGTAGCATTAATTTGTACAATTTTCATTTTCCTTATCGGGGTGGGACTTTTCATTTATTTGTTTATTTATATATTGTTTTTATTCACTGATATTGTCAATTTTTGAGTTAATTGTTTTTTTTTACTATGTAAGGCTAGAGCGAATAGCCTAGACCTTCCGGTTTTTGTTTTTCCCAGGTGATGGAGGACGCCCTCTTCTCGGATGAGGAGTTAATGGAGGAGTCTTCCCGGGGTGTGGATGGCCGGAAAAGGAGTGGTAGTGTTGCGGGTGTAACGGTGGGGGATTTGGCTCCACCTGCACCCAAAGAGGTGAAGAGGGGGGATAGGGATGGGGTAGATGTGGGTAAAACAGATCAGTCTACTACCTTGGGTTCCTCTGAGGTGATAATCATTGTGCAGAGTAGGGATGGGACTTGTATCTTTACTAAACCCTCTAGAGCTACTGCTCTCTTAAATGACTCCCCCTTTGGGAAATTACTGATAGAGGGCACCTGCCGTATTCTTGGGAGGGGTGCTGGGATTCGTTTCTCCATTCCTTCCCTAGAAAGGCTACGGGTTTCCCTTGCGGACATAGTTACTTTGGGGACTTTCCCTGTTAAATGCTGGGTCCCTCGTGCTTCTACTGATCATTCTTTACATATTTCCTATGGGAAAATTGGGCCAATAGAGGAAGATGATACTTTTCTGCAAGATCTCTCCAATATCTGTTCTTATGACCTTGAGGGCAGCACTTTGTTGGAGGTTATGAGATTGGGCTCTTCTGGGGGCTCTCCAGGGGGTTCTAACTTCCCTTCCAAGACGCTGCGCCTGAAGTACAAAGGCCCTCTTCCATCTAAGGTGATTATTGGCCATGTCATATACCCAGTGTCTCAATACGTGTTTCCAGTACGGCGTTGCTTCAACTGCTGGCAATACGGTCATGGTTCTGTTTCCTGTAAGTCTTCCCCACGCTGTTCGAGATGCTCCTTGGGCCATGTCAATGACAATTGTGCCAATGATCCTTTTTGTTATTTTTGTAAGGGGCCCCACCGCCCTAATTCTAAATCCTGTGAGGTTTATATAAATGCAGCGCGGATTACTCGAGACACTCCTGTGGCTGCGGGTGGGATTCATTCTCCTCTTATAGCAGCTTTACGTGAACTGAATCCTCTTACTCGTGTTCGCTCTTCCCTCAACATTCTCCAGAATGCTGGTGTCTCTCATGTACCTCCTCCTCAGGTAGAGTCTGTTCCCCCTTCCAGGTCGTATGCTGATGTGGTTTCTCGCCCCAGTACCTCCTTCGGTGGGTCGCTTGGTCGTGTGTCCCCCTCTATGCCCTCCAAGGTGGCTGCCCCCCCGGCAGTGCTATCTTCTTCAACGGGGGCCCCCTGCCCTCCGGTTCCTCACCATGGACCCTTGCGTAACTCTGCCCCCGCTACCCATCAGTTCCCTCCGGCCCTGAGTTTCAGGGGATATCCCATGTTGGTCCTGTGAGGGCTCCCTTAGTGAATAATGTTCCGCAGCATCATCTCTCCTCTCCGCGTCCTACAGATGGTTGGTCTTCCTTCTTGATTTCATTGGGACCCCTTGTTTCCAAATTTCTCACGTCTTATCAGGTGAGTGGTTCTCTTTTATCAGCTCTTTCTTGTATATTCTCGGATCTCATGTCTTTGGTTTCTTCTATCATTTTCCACAATGGGCCTACACCTTATATTGTCTTATGGATTGTAGTTCCTTATTCCCAAAATGAGGGGGTGGGTTTTTAATCATTATGTGGCATCAACTTCCCCGATGATTAGGGTCTGTGTGAAAAACTGGTGCCAGGCCTAAATAACCACCTACAGTGGGTGGAATATACCTTCTCAGGAAGGATCGGTTAATCAGTGAGGGGGGGTGGTTAGCTTATACCTCCTTCATTCCTCTTTGATCTTACAGGAAGATACCATTGATGTTGCTCGGACGCAGTCCTCGAGGTTCCTGGCAGTGAAGTTCCTTTGCATCGGTGGGCGTCTTACTGTTGTTAGTTACAATCCTTGGTAGAAATTTGTGACAATTCCCAGAACTCAGCATTATATTCGTCAGTTGCCCTGCACCTGTCTCTAGATAATGGAGTTGATTAAATGCCCATGCACAATATCTTTGGGAAACCTGGTCTTCCTCGTGGGTGATGGTTAATTAATCTGGTGATTCTTCTTTTTCACCTTACTTGTCCTCTTCTAGTGGATTTTTTCCTAATTAACCCCTCCTGGTCTGGTAACTAGGGTGGATTCCTATAGTGGTGGAACTCTACTCTTGATTTGGTGATTGGGAGTGGATTCTTCTTGCAGGCTGACATTTTGACAGGAACTTATTTGGGTAGTGACCACTATCCGATCCATGTTCACCTTCCTCAGCGGGTGCAACCCCTTCAACATTTTCGACCCCTCACTTGGAGGTTTCCTACCTCTCAGGATGTGTGGAAGCAATATAGTGGTCAGACCTCTCTCCCGGGTGATGCAGTTGGTACCTTGGAGGATTGGACGGGTGCAGTTACCCTTAGTATCGTTACCTCTGCTGCTGCTGTGTTTCCTCTTACCAAGGGGAAATTTGGTAGAAGACCTCGGGCTTTATGGTGGAATCTAGAGTGTGAGGAAGTTTTGAAGAAACGGAATAGGGCCTACAATATTTGGCGTCGGTTTCCTTCAAACGGAAATGGCCTGGCTTACAGGAGGTTAGCCGCCCGATGCAGGAGGTTTCATTTGAAGTGTAAAAGGGATACCTGGAACATGCGGAGAGCCAAGCTATCTTTTACCAATCCGGACTCGAGAACTTGGTCCCTGTTAAAGAGTATGACATCGGCCTTTGTCCCACAATCGTTCCCCCTCACTCGGAATGGGGGTCTCCTGCTCCATAACCTGGAGAAGGCTGAGTTGTTTGCTGATCATTATGAGCAGGTCTTCCGACCTGGGGCCCCCTTACCCAGCAGTGCTGCCCTTGCTGCCTATATACAGAACTCCAAACTAGACCCTCCTACTTTCCTGGGATGCAAGTTTACGGCTTCTGAATTAAATCATACTTTGTCCTCCCTCCCTGATAGTAAGGCCACTGGGGCAGATCTAGTTGATAATAGGTTCCTGAAATATCTTTCCTCTGGTTCTAGGGATGCTCTTTTGAACCTCTACAATGCTAGCTGGACCCAGGGAATAGTTCCCATGCAGTGGAAGTTGTCGGTCATCCTTCCTTCCTTGAAACCAAATCGGGATTCCTCTACCCCAATGGGCTACCGTGCTATTCAACTGCTTTCCTGTACTGGTAAGGTCTTGGAGAGAATGGTACAGGCTCGGTTGCGTTGGTGGCTTGAGTCTTTTTCCCTGCTCTCTCCCATTCAATATGGTTTTCGGCCTGGTGTGGATACCACGGATTGTCTTCTGGCACTAGAGCACATTATCTATACAGGTTTTCATAATAAACAGTATACCTTGGTTTTATTTTTTGATTTGGAAGCAGCATTTGATTCTGTCTCACATATGGGTCTCTTATATAAGTTAGCAAGCTTGGGTCTCAAGGGACATCCATTGAAATGGTTCCATAGCTTTCTGACTGATCGCTCTCTCTCTGTTAGAGTCGGTGATGTGACTTCTTCGGTACGGCCTGCCCTCAGGGGGGTCCCCCAGGGGTCTGCTTTGAGTCCCTTGTTGTTTGCTCTATATATCTCTGATTTACCAACTCCTGCCTCCACTAGAGTTATGGCTTATGCAGATGATTTGGTTTTAAGTGCCACTTCTCCAACCTTGTTGGGTGCCCAGAGAGCTTTGGAGGCTGGAGCGCAGCAGATTTTGGACTGGGCAGATCGATGGCACCTGCATTTCAATATAGCCAAATGTGCCTTGATGTGTTTTACGAGACGGAGGGTTCCTTTCTTACCATCCCTTCGCCTGAACAGGAGTCAGGTTCCCTTTGTCACGAGGCATAAATTTTTGGGACTCACCTTTGATGGCCCCTCCCTCATTTGGAAGCCCCACATTCGGAGCCTCCAGTTACAGTGTTTGAATAGGCTCAATATGATGAGACGTTTGGCGGGTACTACATGGGGTGCCTCACAGAGCATGCTGCTCCACTTTTATATCATCTATATCAGAGCCAAGATAGATTATGGGAGTGTGGTGTACTCTTCTGCTTCCCCAACGACTCTGAAGTGCCTGGGGACCATACAAAATACTGCCATCCGGATTGCCCTGGGGGCTTTTCCTTCTTCTCCCATTAAGGCTTTGGAGGCGGAGGCTTGTCTTCCTCCTCTCAGTCTGCATTGGGAGGACCTGTTGGCTAGGAGATACGTCAGGTTGATGTCTGCATCAGTGTCCCATCCTTTCAAGGTTTTCTTTCGAGCTTGTGCATTGGGTTCCTTTGGCATGGGGAGTAGGAATATCCCCTTTCTCTCTCGAGCTAGGCGTACGGTGCGGTCTTATGGTTTGCAAGAGGTGCCTCTGGAGCCTGTTTCTTCCGCTTCTCTGTTACCACCTTATAGCGACCTGGGTTCTCTTTTCACTTTTACCTTCCCGCCGCCTTGGAGAAAGGATGGTCCTCCCGATTTGGGGCGATCCCTCTTTCAGGAAATCCTGCATACCTATAGTTCACATTTTCAGGTGTATACTGATGGTTCAAAAGTTCATATAGGATCCACTAGTTCTGCTGCCGCTGCTGTGTTTTTCTCAGACCTTTCCCTTACCCAAAATTGGAGGCTCTCCCCACTGCATTCGGTGACCTTCCTGGAACTATATGCCATTCTCAGGGCTTTACAGTTTGTGGTGGCCCATCTCTCTCCTCAATCAATTATACTCTTTTCTGACTCTAGTGGGGCCCTTCATATCATTGCTAACCTTCAGCCTACCAAATACAGGAGAATTCAGTTTCAAATTCATAGTATCATCAGTGGCATGTCTCCTAGCCAGGGTTGGGCACTACATTTTCACTGGGTTCCTTCCCACATTGGTATTGCAGGTAATGAAACTGCTGATGTATCTGCTAAATTGGCCCACCAACATCAATTCATTGAATCCTTTCCCTTGGAGTTGGCTGAATGGTATTCCTGCATTGGTAAGGAGATGAAGGCTCTTTGGAGAGAGGAGCTCGGTACTTTCCTTGGCACCCATCCCCTGGGACAACTGTATGGAGAGGGAGTTTTCATTCCCCTGTGCTCGTCGCCTGGAGACTGCCATAACGAGATTGCGAATTGGGCATCTTGGCCTTAATGGGCACCTCTTTCGTTTGGGTCTTTCCGACACACCCCTCTGTCCATCTTGCAACAGTGCTCTTGAGGGTGTGGAGCACTTTCTCCTTCAGTGTGGCTCTTACTTGATAGCAAGGGAGGAGCTTCGGCTCTCCCTGCTGGGAGTGGGGGTTCCTCTTCTGACTGTTCCAGTTTTGCTAGGGAAGGTGAATGTGCCTCCAGTATATAGAGTTAAGGTACATCTGGCACTAATCCGCTATCTCAAGTGTACAGGTCAGTTGGGCAGGCTGTGATCTTTCTTGGGGTTTAGGTGGAATTAGGATCCAGTGGGGGTCTTGCAGACCAGGATATCAGTGTTTGGCTGGTGGGGAGGGTTTCCTAGGTAATTTCAATCATACTAGGTTCACAGCAACTCGCAACACCGTGAGATCCAGGCGGTAAGTATTCTTAAGGGACATTTGCTATAGCTTCCTGAAGTGGCCCAGGGCTGAGGGGGACCTGTGGGGTCCCCAAGAAGTCCTCAAATTCATCAAGTAATCAAGTAGTTAATTAGCCATCTCCGAGGCTCTGCAGTTATGATATTTGTGTATTAGACAAAAAAAATTAAGGTTTATTTGAATATATGAAAATATTAGATACGGTAGAAGCCACATGGGCCTATCGAGACTAGACTGTTCGTGTTTTTGTCCTAAGTTTACTTAATCCTAGTGTATTTAATTCAAAATTAGGTATGAGAGTTAGAGAAGCAATGCATCATTGCCTGACCATTCCCTTTCAGTGTTTTCCAGTAGAAATCCGGGTAATTGTTACCCAGAGGGTTGTCACCTCCGATTTTTATGAAAATCACAGGATCGACTCCAAAAAAATAATAATGAAGAATAGTGAAAACGAAAATTGTCGCTCTCTTTAGGAAAAAGTTACAGGACGGCAAATATGTTAAAACTCCCATAGGCTTTTCTTACAGGAGGCCGCTATGTTTTAGCACATTGTGAAATATGCTACATAAAAAACGCAAGATTTTATAAAGAAAATAACATTTTTTTTTGAGATATATATATATATATATATATATATATATATATATATATATATATATATATATATATATATATATATATATATATATATATATATATATATATATATATATATATATATATATATATATATATCACAATGGGGTAACTTTTACCTAAGGTAACCTTAGGTTAAAGGGAATCGAAGAACCTGCCACCTTCCTCCTGTGAACCAAACCTTATATGGTTCAATATATATATATATATATATATATATATATATATATATATATATATATATATATATATATATATATATATATATATATATATATATATATATATATATATATATATATATATATATATATTTCATTTATATTTTGGCCGCGCTGCTCTCGATTTTTTTTCTTCAAAATCGTTTGTCGATATATCGAATCGCCTAAACCCATTTCCATTTCTATGTAAATATTAAGGCAGGTAAACAAAAGAGCTTGCATTTTAAAAGCTGAAGCCGTGCAAGGAAGTCGGTCTTTTATTGGTCTGCAAAGTTACATTTAAAAATTTGTGTAGTGACTTTTAAATATTAAATTATGTGATTTAATACATATTTGCAATGACAATGCACTTAACAGCATTTTTTAAACAAAATAGCTAAAAAAAAATTCTATTGTAATGAAGAAAAATTCAAAATAACAACAATGCCCAAGTAAATGAGCATACACTACGATAAAAATTAGTACGTGACATAAGTAATATATATATATATATATATATATATATATATATATTGGTTTAATTTATATATATATATATATATATATATATATATATATATATATATATATCTCCAGCCTCTAGAAGAGCTAAACTATATCTCAAAAAATACAATAGATACAGAGAAAAATAATTTTGGAATCCTTGTAAAATTTTAGCTAGGAAAATGTAAAAAAAAACAAAATAAAACAAAATTAAACATAAAAATTGGCTATTTTTTTTGGGGGGGGGGGACATAGTATATATATATATATTATTTGTAAAGGTATTACACGGCAATGTAGGGGGCTCGAGCCGACGGGGAACACAGGGGGGGACGTTTTCCATACCCCGTAGGGGAGGGGCGGAGGAACCCCCGCGACACCCAAATACGAAGGGGGGGGGAATGAGACCCTCCTCGGAGGGGGAATTAGTCTCACCCCCGTAGTCTCGGAAGGCCGAGAGACTCGAGACTCCTGCCATTTGCAAAGCGTATACCCTGTGGGGTATCTTTTTTAGTTAAAAACAACAAAATTTAATAGAAAGTCTATTTATTTTAACGAGTAACGTATAAAAAGTCTCTAAATAGGCTTTCTATTCATATTACTATAATTATTAACAATAATTTTTTTATTTTTTTTTTACATTTTCTAAACTAAAATTTTACCAGGATTCCAAAATGTATTCCTTTTCGCCTGTAGCTATTGTAGTCTAATGTAACGCTTCCATATATATATATATATATATATATATATATATATATATTTATATAGATATATATATATATATATATATATATATATATATATATATATTGATATCCGTCGATATCGATACGAATATCGAACTCGGCGGGCCAGAATGTAAACGTGACGATATATATATATATATATATATATATATATATATATATATATATATATATATATATATATATATATATATATATATATATATATATATATATATATATATATATATATATACCGTAAGACGGGGCAATTCGGTCCATGTGGGGCAATTCGGTCCACGTGGGGCAATTCGGTCCAGTGGCTCAAAATAGCCTATACGATGTAAAATATATCTTTAACGATGTAAAATAATGTATTTTTATGTCTTAGGTATTAATTTTTTTATGAAACCTTTAATTTAAGTCCATTAATTTTGTGATTTTTTTTCTTTTTCTGAGCACTATAAAATCAGGTAAATTTTAGGCTTATTGCTAAGAATCATACAGGTCAAAATAATTGTACTACATTATTGGTACCAAGATATAGTACTTAAAAATAGTTCATAACCTTAATGCAATCGTTGGAGTCATTCAGGCAAGAGATAAATGTGTTTTATTATAAAAATTGTAACATGGGGCAATTCGGTCCAGGTTTAAAAATTTGCGTGGGGCAATTCGGTCCACATTGAAATCTTCATTAAATTAAATTTTTTAATACTCTTTTACAAAAAGATGTCCGAAATATAATGTTTAAAATAATTTTTACACTTTTTACAGCAAGATAGGTAGGTAAAGTTTTTCAACTTAGGCCTAATTAACCTATACAAATTTTTTCAGCAAGATGGTTCACACTTACGCAAAAGTAACACGGCAGGATACAAAGGGATACTCTGATGATGATGTTGCCAGACCCTTAAGCAGTTTTCGTTCTTGCATTGGTTCTTACGAAACGTAATATGCCTTAAAACGCTCGAGTTTGCAATACCTGTTTGTCAAAGTTGCTTGTACTGCTTTTGTCAAACAGCTAGTGACCAGAAACGCTCACCAAACGGTAAAGAATTTCCTTTACCCTGTAATATAAAAATAAGAATTGCAACCTTACAGAATTAATAACATTACAGTTCGTTTTTGTCAAACAGCGTAAAATCGGGGGCCTGCCACCAAATCGCAGTAAAGAATTTCCTAATTCTGTGTAATATAGAATACAAAAGAATTAGGAAATTCCTTACGTTTGGTGAGCATTTTTTTCAATTTTGCGTTATGACAAAAACGAACGCAAACTCGAACATTTTATTACGTTTGTAAACCCAATTTCTTAAAATAATATTGTAATACCATTATGTTTAAAAATAGACCTAAAACGCTTGAGTTTGCGTTCGTTTTTGTCACAGCATTTCCATTCATTTTTGTCAAACAGCGCAAAATCGTAAAAAAACGCTCATCAAACGTAAAGAATTTCTTTAATTCTGTATAATATAGAATAAAAAAGAATAGCAACCTAGCAGAATTCCTTACGTTAGGCGAGCATTTTTTTAAAGATTTTGCAGTTTGACAAAAACGAACGCAAACTCGAACATTTTATTACGTTTTTGAACCCAATTTCTTAAAATAATATTGTAATACCATTATGTTTAAAAATGAAAACTGACTTATCATAGTTTATCAAATAAAACACTTTAATGAGGATTCTTAGGGATGTGAAAATTGAAGTGGACCGAATTGTGGGGCAATTCGGTCCACGTTACTTATCGGCTTCTAACATTAATCCTATATTATATATACAAATACAATTATACTAATTCTACTCCTAAATAACACATATAAAAAAAAAATTTGAAAAAAAAATAAGTTCTGTAAACCTACATTTTGAGTACCCCTGATTTTGGACTGATTTGGCCTTCTTTCGGTTTGTGGAAATATATATATATATATATAATATATATATATATATATATATATATATATATATATATATATATATATATATATATATATATATATATATATATATATATATAATATGGAATACCATCCAAGATGAAATGCGTTTCAGATTATTGATACATCGATATCGATATTATTTTTTATAATCGATTTTTTCACTAATTTTGAGGAATCGATATTATAGACAAAGTGTGTGTACGTAAATAATATCAAAGAAAATAAAAATTGCATATTTGTATGGTAATATATAACAAAAGAGTACAAATTAATATCACACAAATACGAAATTTATATATATATATATATATATATATATATATATATATATATATATATATATATATATATATATATATATATATATATATATATATATATATATATAGGTAAAGTTGCAGATAGGGACCCACACATTTTTGAGACCGAAAATTTTCTGTTCAAAAAATTTCTAAGTTAAGTTAAGTTTCTTAAGAAAATTCTTTAGTGGCAAGCTTCGAGTGGAAGCTTGCCACTAAAGAACTTTCTTAAAAAACTTAACTTAACTTGAATTTTCTGAACTTAGAGTTTTTGAACTTATCGGCGTACACTAATGTATAGTTTTACCATATATATATATATGGTAGTATGAGTAGAGTATATATATATATATATATATATATATATATATATATATATATATATATATATATATATATATAGTATAATTAGGTAATACTGTAGACAGCTACCCACACATTTTGAGACCAAAATTTTCTATGCCTCAGGGTTTCAGTTCAGAAAAGTTAAGTTAGGTTTTTTAATAAAATTGTTTGGTGGAAAGCTTCTGGCATAATTCCAGAAGCTTTGCCACTAAAGAATTTTCTTAAAAACTTAATTTAATCCTAACTTTTCTGGAACTTAGAAATTTGGTAAGAATGGGAGTTTAATGATTCTACTGTAGCATATATTTTTTTCCGATAATCGGTTTTTTTTTGTATCTTTAGCATGTTAAAGTTGTAGAACAGTGTTGCCAAACCACTGATATATAAATTTAATATTTAACAAAAAAAAAAATGAAAGGTAAAAAGAATGATAGCGTCAGGAGTGGTAGACCAGGTCCGCCTCTTTAGGAGGGGTGACTACCACTCTAAATAAAATAAAAATAAAAAAAAAAAAAATTTAAGCTTTTCATGTTCATCGGTAGTACTATAAGTTTTATTTAGATCATCTTTGATTCTAGAAAGTTTATATTTTTAAAAATGTTAGAAATTAGGGCAAAATGTCCTTCAATAGAATTTACTTTGAAAAAGAGTTTTTTAACTTTTGTTATAAAATGAAAAATTGTTGATGGATTTTAATTATTTTTCAGTGGATACACTCAATATGTTAGCTTAAACTGCGTAAAGTAATTTGGATCCAAACAGTATAGTGGCAAAACAATGATCTTGTCCGATTCACCTCTCCGTAAAATTGATGTATTTCAAATGGATGGGTGACTGACCACCATTGTTTTTCGTATTTATGTATTATTATTGACATTTTTATTACATATAATTAATTTAAATAAAATAAAAAGTTACTTATTTAAGTGAAAATTTTTAAAAATAATGAAATTTTCGAATATTTTCGAATTAAAAAGTTAACCAAATTATGGAGAAGGAAATCAAACACTATTTTTATTCTTATTTTATTTATCATTATTGACATTTTTATTACTTATTACGAATTTTAATATGATAATAATTATTATATTAAGTAAAATTAAATATAAAATTGAATTTACACATAAAAGAGAATTTAAACAGATGGTCCGAGTCACCCAGGTCTGCTTCACCCCTCCACGGTCAGGCTGACCAGCGTTATTCAAACTTTAATAAAACTTTATTATTAGAATTACATTATTATTTTTGTGTGCTTATGACCTACTATAAATGCATCACAAAATTCCAAAAGTGCATTAGGGAAGAGTCGGGAGACTAAGTTATGTCAGAGAACCCCGCCCGACACTATGAAAATAACGAAAAATGTCGTTTATAAAAATATTGTAAAATTGGCAGGTAATGGTAACGTTGCTAATATATATATATATATATATATATATATATATATATATATATATATATATATATATATATATATATATATATATATATATATATATATATATATATATATATATATATATATATATATATATATATATAGGCTGAGAAGAAAATTTGTTTTTTAAAAAAAATTTTTGAAAAAAAACACGTTTTTTTAAAACAAAATGTTTTTTTGTTTTTTTAAAAATTACCTCTTTTTATGTATATTAAAGATATTTTAAATTATACAGTAGTACCAATACCCCTTCTAGGCCTAAATATTGACTATTAATACGGATTTTATATATACAGTGTATATATATATATATATATATATATATATATATATATATATATATAGATATATATATATATATATATATATAGTATATATATATATATATATATATATATATATATATATAGCGTCAGGCGGGGTGACTAAATTTAGGTATAACTTGGTCTCCCGACTCTCCCTTAATGCACTTTTTGGATTTTTTTTTTTCAGCCCTAAAGTAGGTCATAAGCACACAAAAATAATAATGTAATTTAGCTGATAAAGTTTATTAAAGTTTGGCATTAACGCCAGTCAGCCCGACCAAAGGGAGGGGTGAAGCGGACCATCATTGAGGTGACTGACCATCTGTTTTAAATCTGCCTTACGTATAATTTCAATTATTTTACTTTACTTAGATAGGCAATTTATTATCATATTAAATTGCAATAGTAAGAAAATAATAATGATAAAATAGTATTTTAATATAAAGGCAGGTCCTCATTCTCACTCCTCTCCAAAAATTTTGACACTTTTGAACTCGTTTTTTTATTAAAATTTCATTTTTTTAAAAATTTTCTACTTAATATAAGTAACTTTTATTACATTTAAATTAATTATACACGTAATAAAATGTCAATAATAATACGTAAAATACGAAAATAATGGTGGTCCGAGCCACCCTCCACCAATTTTTACGGTGGGTGAATCGGACCAGTTAGGGCCCTGTTTGCCACTAATACTGCTTGGATCAAAAATTCACTTTGCCAGTTTAAAGCTAACATACTCGAGTGTATCCACTGAAAAAATAATTAAAATAATTTTTCATTTTATAACAAAGTTAAAAAAACTCACATTTTTCAAAAGTGAAGTTCTATTGAAGGAAATTTTGTACCCTAATTTCTAACATTTTTAAAAATATAAAAACTTTCTAGAATTAAATATGATCTAAATAAAACTTGTAGTACTACCGTGTGGCTATAAAAATGAGCGAAATCTTTTTTTTTTTTTTTTTTAAATATTTTATTTATTTAGAGGGACCCATCACCCTCCTCTAAAGAGGCGGGCCCGGCTCACCCTGCCCGACGCTATAGATATATATATATATATATATATATATATATATATATATAGTATATAGAGAAATATATATATATATATATATATATATATAGAGAAAGATATAGTATATATATATATATATGTTATATTATATATATATATATATGATAAAAAAAAAAAAGATAGAGAACAGGTGGTTTTTGGGGTGTCAGAGAAAACAGAAATGATAGGAAGGTGATTGGATTTCTGTGAGGAGAGGTATGTGTGTAAGTAATACTTTCTTAACACAAGAGTATCCATAAGAAGTATACTAGAGTTGGTAGGTAGAGATGGTATCAAGTAAAAAGTATGATTGATTTTGTGTAGGGAGAAGAAGGAGATGTTGAAGTATGTATTGATATTAAATCAGTGAGGGGGTTTGGGAATGGGATTGTCGATCATTATGTTGTTCTATGTAAATTAAGTTAGTGGGGGCTTGAGAGAGGAAGGTGATAATGGAAGGAAGTGGTAAAATTAAGAGTGAGTAGTTAAGTGAACAGGTAATAATGATAAGTATGTAAGAACGCTTGCAAGTAAATCAGTTGAATGTGAACAAGTTGAAACTGAATAAATCTGGAAGCAATGAAGGAAGCAATTGTTAGCAGTGCAAAAGTAGTATGGGTGTGCCAAAGTAGGAAGTAAGAATGATAACAGTGAGTGGTGGAATGAAGAGGTGATGCAAGCGGTTAAAAGTAAAAAAGAAGCATGGTTGAATGTACTAAAAGCAAATGATGAAGTTTCAAAGGAAAGATGCTTGGAATTATATAAGGAGGAAAAAAGGAATGCTAAAAGATGCATACGTAAGAGAAAAGAAGAGGTAAATGAACAGTTTGGAAGGAAGATGAATTGGGACATACAAGGGAATAGGAAGCTGTTATAGAAGGAAGCGCGAAAGGTTAAGAATTAGAATAAGGGAAACCTGCTTAGAATAATGAATATTGATGGTGTTTTTGTAACTGATGAAATGGATGTGAGTGTAGTGAGGAAAGAACACTTTGAAAATCTGTATAATATTGGCAGTAATGATGAGGTGATAATGACTGTGTGTGGGTTTGATGGTACAAGAAGGAATAGGTATTTTGGGGATGACTGAGGTTATTAGAAAAGAGGATGAAATGGGTAGAGTGAGAAAGTTGAAGAATGGTAAATCTGCAGGTATAGATGAAATTACTGATGAAATGATCAAGAGTGGAGGCAAGATGGTGAATGATTGGATCTTGAAGTTGTGTAATAAAGCGTTTATGGAGGGTATAGTTTCGAGGGATTGGAGGAGAGCAGGAATAGTACCCTTATACAAGGGTAAGGAGATAAGGAACTGTAGAAATTATTGGGTATTTAGTTTATTGAGTGTTGTAGGAAGATATATGCTGGTGTTTTGGTCGAAAGAGTGCGCCGAGTGACTGAAGGACTGATTGGTGAAGAACAAGGTGCGTTTAGGAGTAGTAGAGGATGTGTGGATCAAATCTTTACATTGAAGCAAATGATAGAGAAAATGAGGGAGAGAAAGAATAAATTGTATTTAGGTTTTATGGATTTGCAACAGGGGTATGATAGGGTTAATACTGAAGGTCTATGGCAGGTGTTAGTGATATATAGTGTTGGTGATAGGCTTCTGAATGGAATCAAAAGTATGTATGACGATAGCGAGGCGTGTGTAAGAATAAATGGTGTCAAAAGTGATTGGTTTAGTATTAATAGCGGAGTGAGGCAGGGTTGTGTTATGTCTCCTTGGTTATTCAATTTGTATGTGGATGGGGTTATGCAAGAATTGAAGTTGGGATGGCAGGAATGGTGTTAGAATGATGGAGATGGAGTGGAGGTGCCTACCTATTATATGCGGATGATTTGGTTTTGTGTGGCGAATCTGAAGAGTTTGAGAGGATTGGTAGAGAGATTTGGCAGGGTGGGTAAAAGGAGGGGTTTGAAAGTAAACGTAGATAAGAGTTAGGTTATGGTTGTGAGTGAGGACAGTCCTCAGTGTGAAGTTATGTTGGATGGTGAGCAGCTGGAACAAGTGTCTGAGTTAAATATTTAGGGTATATGTTGGATGAGAAGGGAACGGATGATGCAGAGTTTAGTAGGAAAGTTGTGAATGTCAGGAAGGTGGCTGGTGCAATTAAATCGTTGGTGAATGTAAAGGGACTAACTAAGCCTTTAGTGTGCTAAGGTCTTACATGACAGTATGTTGTTACCTGTGTTATTGTATAGTAGTGAGACTATGGTCTGGAATAAGAAGTATAGATCTAAAGTTCAATGTGTTCAGATGGACAATCTTAGGGGCATGCTAGGTGTGAGAAGAATTGATAAAATGAGGAATGAACATATTAGAGAGTTGTTTGGTGTGAAGAAAGGGGTAAAGAGAGAACAAATGAAAGTGTGTTGAGATGGTTTGGTCATGTGGAAAGGATGAATGATAGTCGGTTTGAAGCAGATGTATAGTGGCGAGTGTGTTGAAAACCGACCGGCTGGGAGATCGAAGGAAAAGTGGATTGAGTCAGTAAACGAATGTCTGAAGGAGAGAGAAATGTGAGTTTGGTGAGGCAAGAATAAAGGTGCATAAAAGAGAGAATAGCAGGTTTTGTGAGGGGGTATGGTTGTGGCCCACCTGGGTCAAGGGATGAACCCTTACACTGACGATTTACCATAGTGAGGGTCCGTCGCAGTCCCGTGAAGCTATAGGGTGGATTTTCTGACTGCGACGAGTCCTTACTAATTAATGGTACAGAGGGGGGGTAAGGCTGGGCTTTTCGACTTTGTCATGTTCTTCTACTGCTTTTTCTTTTCCTGATGCTTGTTACGCACCTTACCACCAGTCTTGGGGAGAAAATGGTAGATGGGAAAATATATATATATATATATATATATATATATATATATATATATATATATATATATATATATATATATATATATATATATATATATATATATATATATATATATATATATATAATCAGATCATGTGAAATGTAATAATTATATGCCCTAGAGCACTAATAAAACTTTATTAAGTACTAAACTCTACTTTATATATTGTATACCTCTTTTAACATATTGTATTTACTGTATTTTAATGCTAAATACCCTAAAAAGACTTGATATATATGAAAAATAAGTAATTTAAAAAAAAGTATGCATTATTAGGCTTATTTAAAGTTCTTAAATTAATTACATTAAATTAATATGTGTGATAGGCTAATGCCATCTTTCTTTGCTTTAATATTTTATTAAATTGCCTTACACAGTTATTGCTTAAAAAAAAAAAAAAAATTGTTCTATTTATGAATATTTAATTAGACACACTGGTATTTTGAAATGGTTACTACATAGTTTGTGTGATTAACTTTGTGTGTTTTTCACATTTGTATTAATTTGGCCTTTGGCTTTTTAAACATTTACATGACCTTACATATATATGTTGGGTCCTTCTTTATTTGGCCTTTGGCTTTTAAACATTTACATGACCTTACATATATATGTTTGGTCCTTCAATATGATAATTGGCCTTTGGCTTTTAAACATTTACATGACCTTATATATGTTGGGTCCTTCTTTATTTGGCCTTTGGCTTTTAAACATTTACATGACCTTCCATATATATGTTTGGTCCTTCAATAATTGGCCTTTGGCTTTTAAACGTTTACATTGACCATTTGCATGTTTTGTCCCTTTATATCAGTTGTCCTATGGGCAGTTTAACAATTATTTGACATTACATATGGTACTTATATTTTTTATTTGGCTCGCTCTCAACTGATGAGGGAGGGGCTGATAAATATTTGCTTGCAAGCACTGATAATAATGGAAACCTTGGCCCTTTCTCCTGCCACCACATGAAAGGATTCTCTTCTGTAGGCAGCATCTCCATGTTTTCGTAGAGCCTCATCTCCTCTTTCACAGATTGTAAATTTGAATTATCTTTGCTCCTTGATGACTGTCTCTTCAGTTTTATCGATGAGGTTCCTTGGTGTGATTCCTTTGAAGGTTAATGATATGTCAATGCAATTTCGGCCATGAACGTATCAAAGTCTAACATATCCTAATCCTCTTCTTCTTCAGTAGGTTTATATGCTGAAAAGCCACCATCGTCACTATCAGTGCTGTTACCAGGTTGATAAAGGCTGCTTCCACTTCTGCGAACTTTTTTTTTTGGTACACGAGCAAGCTTCTCGGTTATGCTATTTAAATGCATTTTGAAAGTGGTTCAATGTCGGAGATGCCATTCTTGTGGGGTTTCAGCTAGCTTAAGGAATTCCTTATTAGAACCTTTTATATATTGAAACTAGATTGTTGAATCTAAAAGTTTCTCATAATTCTTCACCCAAAAAGTAAGAAGTATCGGCCATATTAACCGATACCGATACCAGAAAAAATGGCTGATACTGCCGATACTGATACTATCTGTACATCCCTAATATATATATATATATATATATATATATATATATATATATATATATATATATATATATATATATATATATATATATATATATATATATATATATATTTATATATATATATATATATATACCGTATATATATATATATATATATATATATATATATATATATATATATATATATATATATATATATATATATATATATATATATATATATATATATATATATATATATATATATATATATATATATATATATATATTGATTTAAAGTAAAAATATAGTTGTCCTTACCATTTAATTAAAATTTGAAGATGTCAAGGTTTGGATGGTTTATGTACATTTCCATTGAAGATGTTAAAAAGTTTGTTGAGATTTCATTTCCTTTTGCTTATTCTTGATTTTTATTCTTCATATATATCTTCCTCATTTATTCCTTATTGATCCTTTTTATATGCTATCTTTTATCTTTTGCATTCACTTTTAATTTCTAAGTACTTTTTAAATTTTATTATTATTCTTATTATTATCCTTATTACTATTATTATTCTTTATTTTTTAACTATAAATTACTTCTTAAAATTATAATCAAATCTTAACCTATATTATAATAATTCTATATCAATTTTTGCTGGAATGAGAAGAAAGGATTAAAAGAATTTATCATTCTTCCACCTCTCTGCTTCTTCAAATTTGTTTTTTGTCATCTTACATTTGAAGAAGTTCTTATTTGCTGTTTTATTTTCATTTTCATCCTTTACTCTTCTAGAGATTACATTTTTCATTTTTTTATTATGTAATTCTTTGGTGAAAATATCAGCAAATTGATCATTACTGTTCACCCATTCTATTTTTTGTACTTCTTGATTATTTAAATATTCTCTTATTGCTGATATTATAATTCTCATACTTTTAATTTTTGATTGTCTTTCTGACATTAGAGTATCTACAAGTGTCTTACTATCTGTTCTTATAATTATAGGTATATTCTTATTAGTAATTTCTTCCCACATTTTTTGAATATATAATGTTTGTTCAATGCCTTCAAGTAAACTATTTGCCTCTGCTTGTATAACTGAATGATTCACTTTCTTTGATTTATTTGATTTCCACATTATGGGTATCATTTTTCCTTTTTTATCCACAGCAAAAATTATACATCCTAGTTGTGTTTTATCTCCTTCTCTATTAGTGGCAAATGATGAATCACAATATGTTATTAATTTCTCAATTTTTTCATTATTTATTTGTATTATATTTAATTCATTTCTGTATTTTTTTTTATTAAGTTCTTTATAATCTTTAATATTCAGTTCTTTTTCTCCCTTGCTCATTTTACTAACTATATACGCTAAATCTGGTCTTGTATTTCTTGCCATCCAATTTAATTTACCTATTAATTGTTGGTATTCTTTTACTTCTCTTTTATTAAGTTTTCTATTTTCTTTTGTTTTTATTTCCTTAATTGTAATCTTCTCCCAGTAATTATTTTGTTCCATTATTATCATGTTTTCTTCCTGACATAATTGAACTCCTAAATATTTAAATGATTCTGAACTACTTTCTCCTATTTCAAAGATATTTTTTAATTTATTTATTATATTGTTTTCAAATTTTTTACTTCCTACCCATAAAATATCATCTACATGTGTACATAATAATCCGTCTATATTAATTGAATCTTTCATTATAAATAGTGTTGGTTCCATTTTACTTTGTTTTAAACCTAACTTAATTAATTGTTTTTTCAATGATAAATACCACATCATAGCAGCATCTTGTAATCCATATACGGTTTTATTCAATCTCCAAAGTTTACCATTATCAAATTCTGGTGGTGGTTTTAGATATACTTTTCTTGTTATTGTATCTCCTTGTAAGTATGCTGCTGAAATATCCATAGCATTTATTTTCCATTTCTTTTCCTGAGCTATGGTTAGTATCATTTTCATTGCTTCAGATGATACTGTTGGTGCATCTGTTTTTTCCTCCACTTTTTCTTCATATCCTTTAGCTACCAATCTAGCTTTAAATTTTTTCTTGTTATTCTGCATTAATTTTTCACTAATTACCCATCTTACATTAATTGCTCTTTCACCTTTATCATTTACTTCTTCAAAGACCTTGTTCTTCTTCCAATTTTCTATCTCTTTCATTTTGGCTTGTTTAATTTCTTCATTTGAATGATTATAATAACTTTGATTTATCTCCTCACCTTCATCTTCACTATCTATTTCATCTATTATCTCCTCACTTGCATCCAACGATTCTTCCTCGCTATTTTCTTCATTTTCAATTACATCTAATTCATATATTTTTTCAAATTCTTTCAAATCTATATCATATATTCTATTTGTATTTAAATTACGTATGTTATAACATCTATTATATTTTTTACTAGTTGCTTTGCCAGCTCTACTAATAACATAACAATTTAATATATCTTCATTATTCTTTAATTTCATTTCATAGTATTTACCAGTTTTCACATTTTTTGGATCAATTTCTTCATATTCATCAATTGATGTCATTTCTTCTTCTTCTTCTTCTTCATCTTCAGTTTGACTTTCATTTTCATTATCAGTTTCATCATCCATAATTTTTTACCATATTATTTCTTCTGTATCATTACCATTCTCATTTAAATTATCTATCATGTTTTCATTTCTTTCTTCTTCATATTCATCCTTTTTATCTTCAAGTTCATTATTATTTTCATTTAATTTACTTTTTTGAATTCTTGTTGAATGAACTTTTGATACAGCTCTTAAAGTACCTCCATGTTTTACTATAATGGTTTTTCCATCTACACACATTATTTTAGCTGGTCCTCTCCATTCTTTATCAATGTTTCTTTTATAATATACTTCTTCACCTATATTTATATCTTTTGACATGTGTTCTCTTATTTGACTTCTCAATGCACGTTTTATTTTTTCTGAACTTTCATTTTCTATATGTATTTTTCTAGCATGTTCTATTGTTTCTAATAATTCTTTAATCATTTCATCAGTATCTCTCTTTTCACTTATTATTATATTATCACAATCTATTATGTTTGGTATTCCTATGTTTCTTCCAAAAACAAGTTGGTTAGGAGCATATCCCAAATAATTTGTTAATCCATTCTTAGCAAAAACTGCCCATGCCATGCTATTCTTTTTATCATGTCCTTCTTGTTTTAACTTGTATAATGATTCCTTAAGTAACCCTACTACTTTTTCACATAAACCATTACTCCATGGGCTTTCTGCTGCTGTACTCATTAATTTGATATTCAATTTTGTCGTAAAAGTTTCCATATCTTCGTTTTGAAATTCTCTTCCTGCATCAGACATAATACTATTAGGACTTCCAAAATATATAATCCATTTTTCGATTAACCTTTCTATAATTTCTTTACTGGTTTTATTTTTTAACCATACTGCCTGTGTATATCTTGTTGCATGGTCTATTATTACTAAAAATTTATTACTTTCAAATTCTCCCACATCTAATTGAATTAGTTCATTGAATTTATTTGCTAATGGCAAACCTACCACAGGTCTTGGTGGAGTTTTCTTATATTTTTTACATATTTCGCATTCTTCCACAATTTGCTCCAATTCTTTTCTTACATTATTCCAAAAATCTTCTTCTTTTATTTGTTTTTGATTAGCATTCTTTATTGTTTTAAATAATTTTTCTATTCCACAATGAGCAAATTGTCTATGTAGCTTTTTTAATTTTTCTTTTCTATCTTTTTCTTTTATCCAATTGTCTTTAAATTGGCTGATCCAACATGTTTCATTTTGTTTTTTATTCAATAATATGCATGAGTGTCCTCCTTCATTATCAAATGTTTGTACTTTCTGTAGATTTAAATCACAAATATCAACAGTTCCATCTTCAATATTAATTTTTAATTTCATTCTTTTCATAGCTGATTTACCAAGTAATAAAGGTATATCACCCTCTATTACATTGATTTTTAAATCAAAACTCTTTCCTTTGATTGTACAAGGCAATAATATTTCTTTTAATATTTTATATTCTGTTTTTCCAAATACGAAGCAACCATTTTTAAACTTTTGTGTGTCTTTTATATATTGTAATTCCTCATCAGTTAATCCACTAATCAATTTTGTTAATCCCAATTCTCCAATTACTGTCTCTATGCTTCCTGTATCTATAATAGCCACTACATCTTCTTGATATTTAATTTCTTTAGAGTCAGTATATTCTTCATTATTATTTAAAAATATTCTATTTATTTTTATTTTTTCTAATTCACTTTCTGTTCCATTTATTCTATCTTCTTTTTCTGTATCAATAATTGAGGTAATTTTTTCAAAATATTGTTTTTCATTATGTTTTTCTATGAAAAATATAGTTTTATTTTTTTCTTCTATTTGTTCATATTCTTTACAATTTTTCATTATGTGTCCTTCTTTTTTACATTTCCAACACACATTATTATATTCTTCATTCCAATAGCAATCTTCTGTTTTATGATTATTCCTTTTACAAATACCACATTTATTAAAATTAAATGTTCTTTCTCTCCAGTAACATTCATCAGTGTTATGATTATTGTATTTACATATTGTACAAAATTTATTATTATTATTATACCAATTTTCATTTTTAGTGCCTTCTTTTTCTACAATTTCACATACTGATTCCATCATATTTACAATTGATTCTTTAGTTGTTAGAAAAATATTTGTTTTAATTCCTTCAATCTTATTTATAATTAACTTTCTTTCCATGTCCTTCATATTAGAATTACTAATCAATTGGTATGAATGTACCTTATCACTTATTTTAATGTCATCCAGTTTTTCACAATCTCTTTTTGCTTTATCATACCTTGCTACATATTCTCTGAAAGATTCTCCTTTCCTTTGTTGCATATTCAATAGTGTTTGTACTTTAAGATAACTTTCTTGTTCTTTATTTCTACTATATCTTTCTTTTAATGTATTTATAATTATTTCTACTCCATTTTCTGTCCATATTTCTTTTTCATTTAAGGACATAATTACTTCTAGTGGTTCTCCTGCTAAACCTCCTATTATTTGTGCTAATTTAGTTTTTTCATTTTCTTCAGATACTTCTCTCCATATTTTTAACTTGAATAAGTATTCTTCAAAAGATTCTTCTTTTTTTCCACTAAATTTAGGTATTATTAAATTCATTTTTCTTTGTTCATTTTTTACTCCTTTTTCTTTACTATCCATCAGTTCCTTTATCATATCAGTTAGTTTATCCATTGTTATCTGTAAAATTTCTTTTGCAGTTTCTTCTTCTTTTGACATTTTGTTTGTTTGTTATATTAGGTCTTATTTGATTATAAAATGATTAAAGTAAAAATATAGTTGTCCTTACCATTTAATTAAAATTTGAAGATGTCAACGTTTGGATGGTTTATGTACATTTCCATTGAAGATGTTAAAAAGTTTGTTGAGATTTCATTTCCTTTTGCTTATTCTTGATTTTTATTCTTCATATATATCTTCCTCATTTATTCCTTATTGATCCTTTTTATTTGCTATCTTTTATCTTTTGCATTCACTTTTAATTTCTAAGTACTTTTTAAATTTTATTATTATTCTTATTATTATCCTTATTACTATTATTATTCTTTTTTTAATTTTATTATTATTCTTACTTCCTAAAATTATAATCAAATCTTAACCTATATTATAATAATTCTATATCAATTTTTGCTGGAATGAGAAGAAAGGATTAAAAGAATTTATCAATATATATATATATATATATATATATATATATATATATATATATATATATATATATATATATATATATATATATATATATATATATATATATATATATATATAGAGATAAAAGTATCAGTATTGGTATCAGGTATCATCAAAAATTTTAGTATCAGTATTGGTTTTGAAAAAATTGTGAGTACTTATATCAGTATCGGTGCAATATATATATATATATATATATATATATATATATATATATATATATATATATATATATATATATATATATATATATATATATATATATATATATTATTATATATATATATATATATATATATATATATATAAAAATATATACAGTATATATATATATATATATATATATATATATATATATATATATATATATATATATATATATATATATAAATTATTATTATATATATATATATATATATATATATATATATATATATATATATATATATTTCTTTATATATATATATATATATATATATATATATATATATATATATATATATATATATATATATATATATATATATATATATATATATATATATATATATATATATATATATATATATATATATATATATATATATATATATATGAAAACCACTTCAAAATAAATAAAGGAAAATCTTAAGAAAAATAACTAAACAAGAAACTAGTTTACGTTTCAAGACATATCCTTGGTCTCCTCTTCAGAATTAAATTTTTTTTACAAGTTATAAAAATATTGAAAATAAAAAATATAAATTCAAGCAAAAAGACAGAGTGGCGTCACATTCTTAATCCTTTTTATCATATCAAAAAATTAATTATTTCAAAAGCAAGTCCTTAATATGATCTGATATAAATCTTTTGGTGATTGGATCAAAATTGAAAAATCCTTCTGATATGTTAAAATTGCTTTTAGTAGAAATGAAAAAGGACTCAATCAATTGATTTGTTTTTATCTTTGGAACGAAACAAAAATTCTGCCCCAATCCAATTAATAACATGATCTTGTGATAAATGTCTAAATACAGCACTACTTGCATTGCCTCTCCTGACTTCACCCATATGTTGGTCTATTCTTTTTTTTAAGGTCTTTAAAGTTTCCCCAAAATATAAATCATTGAACATATAACAAGGAATGTTGTAAACACCTCCCATGGCTTCTCGTTTTGTGGTATTATTAGAAATTAGGATTCTTGAAAGTGTATCAGGAAAACTGAAAATTAAATTAATATTAAATAAATGTTTAAACATAAATTTAAGTTCAAGAAGTTGTGGTGAAAAAGGAGTAACTTTATTTAACAATAATATTTATTTAATTTGCATATCACATTTTTTTAATGTAAATTAATACAAAATACATTTCCAGTTTCTAGAATTAATTGTGAATAAATTCCAGTTAATCACCAAAAGGAAAGATTAACCTTGTTTGAATTTCATCATAAGACATTGTATGCACCCAACATAGGCCCTAAAAAATGATTTAACTAATTCCAAATTTTATTCATATGGTTACAAATCTATTGAATTGATGCTTGGAAGCATATGACATCTGAGGGGAGTCTATATATTACATTCATTAAGAGATGAACAGATTGTGGGAATTATTTGCAAAATGACAAGGGGGGGTAGGAGAACTTTGGAAAATTCTGCCCCAGAATTAGGTGACTTATGCAGAGGCAAGTGAGGACCACTTCTTGGTGATGGTTGCAGCCATGAACTGAATGCCACACTCCATTTAAAAAAAAATTAAAATTTCAAAACTTGATTAGATTTTGTCTAAATTAGTTTGAAGGGAATTTGTCAGAGAAATCTTTTCTTTTTGTTTTATAGATTACTAATTATTTGAAATATTGCAATAAATAAATATTAAAATAAATATTAAAATGGACATCAAAAATGAAATTGAAATAAAGGAGGAAGAATTGGACCCAATTGACCAAGATAATTGTTTTTATCAAAAAAATTCTCTAATATAAATAATATATATATATATATATATATATATATATATATATATATATATATATATATATATATATTATATATATATATATATAGATAAATATATATACATATATATATATACAATATATATATATATATATATATATATATATATATATATATATATATATATATATATATATATATATATATTATATAACGAATATATTTTTTTTAATAATTATAATACGTACCTATTTATTTGTATGAAAAGCTTGTTTACATTATATTTACTAAATACTTAATTTTAAATCACATTTCCAATTGAGTAATTTCTTAGGCCTACCATCGACTTATAATAAAGCTGAGGCTTTATAAATGAGGTTAAAAGCGTTTTTTTAATATAAAATCACACCAACCATTATGCATTATTTCAATTATTTTATGTATATAATGCTAAATACTACTTAAATAAAGTTATATAAGATTAATATTCAATATCGAATGATCAAACACATTCTATACAAAGATTTCAAACAAACTACCACAAGCCACATATTTCGTACATATTTACACACATTTCGTACATATACGGGAAGAGAACGAAAAGTTTCATATATTTTTGATTATAGGTAAGACAGACTACCCGTTCCTTTATAACGTATAAAATGACGTCATTCGTCCGTCCGTAGCATAGAATTTTACTTGTAAGCAGAGTAGGAGTGAGTATTTTTATATGAATTCAATTATTATTATAGCTATTATTATTGTGGTTGTTTTACTTTTAATTTATGATGCAAAATAGCTTCTTTTTTAACTTTTTTATAAAATTTAAATATTTTAGTATACTTTACCATTTAATTTCAATTATTTAAACCTAGAGATATTGGGTAGGGAGCTACCTACCTGGCCTACCCTATGTATATGCCACTGATATATATGTATATATATATATATATATATATATATATATATATATATATATATATATATATATATATATATATATATATATATATATATATATATATATATATATATATTTATATATATTTTCTTCTTCTTCATCTACCTTTTTCCCCTAAATTGTGAGTAAGGTGCGCTTTACAAGCATCGGAAAAGAAAAGCAGTAGGAGCATACGACAAAGGTCAAAAGAAAGCCCAGCCTTACCGCCCTCTGTACCATTAATTAGTAAGAACTCTTCGCAATCAGAAAATCCACCCTAGAGCTTCACGGGACCGCGACGGATCCTCACTATAGTAAATCGTCAAGTGTATCCCCTGGTCCAGGTGGGCCACAACCATACCCCCTTACAACACCCCGCCATTCTCTCCTATCATGCACCTTTCTTCTCGCCTCTGCCAAACTCACATTTCTCTCCTACAAACATTCCTTTACTGACTCAATCCACTTTTTCTTCGGTCTCCCAGCCGTCGGTTCCCAACACACTCACCACTATACATCCGCTTAACCAATTGACTATCATTCATCCTTTTCCACATGAATTAAACCATCTCAACATACTTTCATTTATTATCTCGTTTTCTCCCTTTCTTCACACCACACAACTCTCTAATACGTTCATTTTTATCAATTCTTCTCACACCTAGCACGCCCCTAAGATTGTCCATCTGAACACATTGAACTTTAGATCTATACTTCTTATTCCAGACCATAGTCTCACTACTATACAATAACACAGGTAACAACATACCCTCATGTAAGACCCTAGCACACTCAAGACTTAGTCCCTTTACATCCACCAGCCACCTTCCTGCCATTCACAACTTTCCTACTACACTCTGCATCATCCATTCCCTTTTCATCCAACATATATCCTAAATATTTAAACTCGGACACTTGTTCCAGCTGCTCACTATCTAACATAACTTCACACTGAGGGCTATCCTCACTCACAACCATAACCTTACTCTTATGTACGTTTACTTTCATACCTCTCTTTTTACACACCCTACCAAATCTCTCTACTAGGGATGTACCGGAACCAGAAGTTTTGACTTCTCATATTCCTCTACTACTTTTCTTTTCTGATGCATGTCTCACGCACCTTACCCCCAGTCTTTTGGAAAAGATGAAGATGATATATATATATATATATATATATATATATATATATATATATATATATATATATATATATATATATATATATATATATATATATATATATATATATATATATATATATATAATATATATATATATTATATATATATTGAAGTGGCGCACGAAAACGTGAAAGCGTTTCAATGATAAATGCGAAAACGGTTAAACACCCAATTCCATTGAATCCATACG
>JABUQX010134428.1:0-12260 GCA_015478945.1 Trachelipus rathkii | reverse complement strand
TCTATCCCTGCTCACCTAAATGCCTAGTATAAGTGAGTTATTTACTCACACTATGTAATCGAGGCCACCTAATACCTAAACTATAATACTCATTTACAGATATGAGTATAAAGCTGAATATCATACTGTATAGAAGAGAGATTACCTAATTACTTATATACAAATCTGGATTTAAAATTATATCTCCTATATATAAGTTACTATATATATATAAGTACATACTAAAAAAAATTATTTGCTAAATTCTTAGTTAAAAATAAGGTGGTAGTTGTTAGAAATCCTAACATCTTGATAAGGGGGAAGAGGTGGAGTCTTGAAAATTTAAACTTGCTAAAGCTTTAGGTATACTTAAGGCCTTAAAGTGGGTTGAAACAAGGTTTAGAGTCAGCAAGATCTTTTCAACAATAATTATTATTATTATTTATTATTATTATTATATATTATTATTATATTTATTATATTATTATTATTATTTATTAATATTAGTTATTATTATTATATTATTATTATTGTATATTATTATATTATTATTATTATTATTATTATTAAAGAGTAGCGAGAAGAATGACCGAAATTGTCTATCATGAGTTTGCAAGTCAACAGATAAATTTTGTTTAAAAAAGGGGGACTTTTTTTTTACATATTATTTTAACTAATATTTATTTTTTAAATAATATATTATATATATATATATATAATATATATATATATATTATACTATATAGTAGTAGTATATATATATAATATATATAATATATCTTAATATATATTATACTATATATATATATATATATATATATATATATATATATCGTATATAATATACTATATATATACATATATATATATATACTATATTATACGGTATTATCCTCTCATATGCTCGATATAAATATATACTTACCTACTAACATATATACTACGCTCTCCTATACTGCTATATCGTACTTAAACACTATGTAATATAGTACTAAATATATATATTATATATAACCTTTATCAATATATAATCTATATATTATATATAGCATATCTATAATTCTAGTAAGTCACCTATAATATAATTATCTACTATATTATCATTATTGTGCGTGGGCGAAACTAAGAGAAGCACCAGCCACTTAATGCCTCTCACGCATACACTAGTGAGAAAAAGTGGATCCTGGAACTCTGGCAATTTCCTAGGATATCTGGGGTCGCTTCATACTGGCGGGACCTGAAGTCCCTCGAATTTAAATCCTACGCAGCTACCAGCGGCTCAAGGCTCAACTAGTTGACTAGAGACCACCATAATACTGCCATGGCCACAAGCGCACGGGTTCGCCTCCACCCGTCCGCTGTGTATCCTAGGTAAAATTGTCTAGGAGTAATTGAAAGAGGCACTGCTCCATGCGTGTTAGCTTTTTAAAACTACAATAAAAACAGAACTTACTTTAACATTTCAACTTATAAACTGACCACGTGCCTCAGTCATACCCAATCGCTATTAACTCAATGTGCCTTTAAGATTATGGTTATAAATACTTTTTGCGTATAACATAAATCTCATTAATATAAATTCACGGTGCTGCGGACCGGAACCGAAATTTGTTTTTCTGGTGTGATGATAACGGAGCCGGAGGCAAAGAATGGTTTAGTTGTTACTTTTTTTGTTCTCTAGTTAGTTTAAGGAAAGCAATATTACCGACACATGCTCTAAATAAATACGTTGATACAGTCTGTTAAATCAAGAATCTGTCTTTCCCAGACTAGTCATGACAAGCAATTGCAATTTTTCTTTCTTTCTCTTTTTTCTTTTGAAAAGTTTATTCTCTCTACGTTCCTAACTTTTTTTCTTTTTGATTTTGTTTTTGTTGTGCTTGTTTGTCATTGGATAACAAATTAATGATGATGAATCTTGCCACATTTATTATTAAGATTACAAATTACTGCAATGAAGATTAGTCATGAATAAGTTGTTTCTCGATCACAACTTTACCGTAAACTCTCTCTCTCTGTGTCCTGATGTTATTATTGTGTCTACTTCGGAACAGCTCTCGCACTACCATTTTACGTAAATCATAACTGTAGTAACATTTAACTCGGCGTATCACCTATGTACTATCTACACACCAAAGCTATCTACCTCGATGGCGTAAACTCCTAAACTTCAAAATTGCCTCTTGCTGACAAATCGAGTGGATCTTAATAAATCCACTCTCCCACACTGTTCATCTCTCTCTAACATAGATTAGCATTTTTATCGTATGGAAGTTTCCACTCTCCTCAATGCCTTACTCCTATTCTCTACGGCATTCACTCACCCATAATCCGCTCGCCTGGAATCCCTTGAGTCGAAGAGACTTACTCCGAGCTCACATTATCCGTTGCGCTTGACAACCTCACCACGGTACCGGTAAGTTAGATGGCAACTGGTAGCAGGTCAATAAACCTGTTAGTCACGGGTATTGCGAAATAGACTTCAAACCAGGCTGCGGAAGCCGGAGCCGGAGCCGGGAGCCGGAGCCGCAAGGTTCTGGGTGGAGCCGGAGCCGGAGGCTGGAGGCGAAACTTTTTGAGCGGACTGGAGCCGGAGGCCGGAGCGTGAAGGGCGAAATTTTGGCTCTCGGAGACCTCGCGTGACGGATGGGCCGAAATTTTAGCGGGACGCTCAGGAGCACGAGCCGGATGTCGGCAGCCGACAAAAAAGAGGCTGCTCCGCTCCGGCAAATAAAATTACTCAATTATTAATTAATAAACTACAGTTGATAGTCCTACTACATATATATATATATATATTATATATATTATAATCATTCTCATAATAACTATATATATGAATACGTAATACTATATATATATTATATATATTCGTAGACGTTAAGCTCTCTATATAATATATATTATTAATTTTCCTCTTTTTTCCCTCCTACGTATGTTTTTTGATTTATGTGCTATATTTATTATCAATAATAAAAAAGGTTTCATACTTCTATAGATCACTTAATTATTATTAAGTTTCTCCCAAAGAATTTTGGGAGACAACTTTTTTTCAAAATTGAAAAACACCTGCATGTAATGTTGAAACTAATTACTCACTCTGATGATAAAAATACCTTCATTTGTCAATATGAAAAATAGTTAACCCAGTTGATGGGAAACAGTCAGTTCGAATCAAATCAGATATCAAAAGAGTTCTACCTACTACCAGCTTAACTCATGGGTCATGCGCATACATTCATACTCTGGATTCCTTTAAATTAACTGCGACATTTAAAGGCTATCATCCAGACATTTGCTGGCAATTGTTAAAAGAAAGGTGAATCTTAAAGTAATCAGAGCGAGAAACACCTTTATTGTCAAAAACTAGATGAAGTCGGAAACTCTCTCTCGTTGCTTACTCAACTTGTTCGTGGCTATTGTTCTAAGCTGAAACAATTTCAAGAAATCAATTTGATTGTTACTCCATTGGTGTTAAAAGATACGTAGTCCCATTAGTTTTCCTTTGCAAACACAGTGATTTAAAGCACTCTCTAGAGCTGGCTTAGTAAACTGGAAGTCCCCTTTTAGAATGAACAATTATTTGTAAAAATAGTTTCCTATGTAAGAAAAAAATAAACAAAAAGATTAAGCTTTAAAAAAACTGGCTGTACATAAGGACGCTCTCTGTGCATTTATAACGACTTGGATACTTACACATGGGCGCGATAAGCTAAATTGACTGTTTTCAATAATTCCTCTAATATCTCTCTCGAGCGGACAGACTAAAAATCTAATAATTATTGTGCTCCTAAACTCGTTAGCAGTAAAGAAAAATATCTGAACCATTTCAGCGCTCTCTCTCAAGAAGTGTGTGGTTACTGTCTCTCTCGCACGAAATCACAAGAGACTCTTTTAGCTTAGTTACGGATAACGCACTCAACATTGATCAGTAGCGATTGAAGAAATCTTGTAAAATAAGGGACTAATGAGGGTGCGAGGAAAGGGAATATTGGCGTTACAATGGTTTGATAGCTGATTTTATTTGAACTGTTCAAAACCGATTGAAGTAATAGTTGTTTTTTCAGAATGAACTTGATAACAACTATAAAAGGAGCTAACCTGTTCCGGATCAACGTTAACAGTTGCCACACATGAGATGTGGAGTTCATACTTTACAGCTTTACAGTGCAGTGCCTGATGGTCTCCACAATACTCGATAGAGGCACAAATCCTTATAAGCAGGGCGAGAGCAAATAGCAAACAGCTAGCCACTTACCCCAAAACTTAAATGGAAAGTTCTAAAAAGAATCAAAGCTGCAAAACGTCAGCAAATCTTACGGTACAGGATGCGACAAGATTCGGGCGGAAGTTACAATGTCCTTTGCTTCTAACGTCTTAACAAGGCTTTCTCTGTCAACTATAAAAGCATCGTCATACTAGTACGTCTAGTATTGATGAGCTTGGCGCCGATACTTCTGAACAACTTTCATGCCTCTCCGACAGTCAGTGGAACAAATCGAAACATCGAAGAATTATTAAAACACCAATACTTTACAACAACAAATAATATTCAATCAGAAGACTTGCCCCTGCATGCGAACAATTTTTTCTATAAGAGAACCGGAGAGCTCTCTCCTGAAATCCAAATAAATTCCATGGAAAAGACAAGAATTCTCATTGAAAATCAATCACACTATTATTTGTCGCAATCTTTGTTTAGAATCTTTCCCATAACTGAAGATCTGATATTTAAAGCTAAGAATGCTTTTGCGAACTAGGACTTAAAATGAAAAAACTGCTTACTCGAACAGAAATCTGGGCGGTGAGTCAGATGTTTCAGCGTTTCAGGAAACCTCCCTTCGTAGATTTTTCCAGATGAAGAACTGTAAGAGCAGTCAGCATTTGCGCCAGCATACTTCCGAAATATATTTGTGAGCAATGCAGAAATCGCCTTTGAAAAAAACTTAAAAAGGACAATTACTAGGTACTATAAGACAATTCAAGCCCTAAATATCTTTTCGTAGAAGAACAATAACAAGCGTCCATAAGTCATTAGATCGGAATAATGAAATCCTACCCGAAATCAATGTTATCCAGTTAAACGAGGCAATCACAAATGCTTTATTCCTTAGAAATTTTGACAGGGATGCGCCTGACAGATTAGAGCTTTGCCCTTCCTATTCTAAGTCAAATGTTGAGAGGCTATCATTTCGTGCTTTAAAAACTAATAACACAACGGACATTGCTAAGGACACCTTAACAGGCAGAGGATTTTATTGATGGTTTTATTTTTAAGAGCACATATATTGTTTTTGAATTAAATTATATATTACATATGGTCAGGCTGTTCACAGAGAAATTATTTTAAAAGTTAGGAAAAAAGTAAGGACTATTCTATATATAAATATATATATATTATATATATATCAGTATAACTAATATATATATAATAATCATATACATATATCTATATATACTATTTATAATATATCAGATCATTCAAATGTTCAAACTAACAACTTCCTATCCAAACTCATAAATTATATATTATATATTATATATATATAGTATATATATACCGATATAATATATATATATATATTCAGTATATAAACTACCACTTTGTTGAATAATAATCGTTATATATGTTCAAGGCTCATAGATTCAACGTGAGGAATTATTTTTAAACTTTAGGAATGAATCTAAAATATGACTTTTTATGCTTTTTAGGGAATAAAACAATAATAATTATATTACGTAACTGTACAGCAGGTTCTCTTTCAAAGAGGAATTATATTAAATTGTTAGGAAAGAAAGTGACTGACTCTTGGCACTTTATATGACTAAAATTCTTATTCTTCTATAAAAATATTTTCTCAGATTTTAATTCTAAGTTAATAAAGGTGTCATTAACAACACTAAAGTTTAACTCATACCCTCAAATTTTTTATTCAGATATTATATGATTTCCATGACTGTTAAATGGGATAGGGAATTACTAACACGGGGTCGGAGCCGGGAGCCCGGACGCCTGAGTTCGGAGGCCGAACAATTTTAAAATTGCCGAGCCTCTCGTAGCCGGAGTCGGAAAGTCCGACGGTAATTGTGTTTAAAATATTGGATGAAGCCCGCAGCCGGACACGAATATCGGAGCTGCCGTGGTATTATATTTTAACTTTGAGCGCGCGCAGCGGAGTCGGAGGCCGGGTATCATCTTGACATAAATAGCTGGAGCCGGAGCCGGTAGTCGTGGACCCTCCGGCCGAAACACAATATAACACAATGCCGCGTCTCGCGGCAGCCCTAGACTTCAAAACTTCTTTTCATTAAGTAGTCCTTTGCATCTGAGAAACGACACACTACGTGCCGTTCGGAAAGTTCTATGACCACGCTAGCAATAACAAAACACAATTATCTATAAATCATTCCCTTACTACTACCAATTAATTACTAATTCTAAAAACTGTAATAACAATTTAAATATTTAAAAAAATACATTTTACCTCACGAACAATCAGTCTTTGCGGTAGGTGTCCCAACATTTTAAAAAAAAACCTTAAATCAAATTTTTTGCAATTTTGTGCGAAAAATTTCTCATACAAAAATTTCAGAACGTTCCTCAGAACCAAAGTCTAAACCAAGCCCTACAAGCAATAGTAATAAGATTAATAAACAATTTCTGCGTATCAGACTGTACGCGTACCGCCAAATAGACGATGCCCAAACTAATGCGCACCAGATATAACAAGCCGGTCCTACGTTATCAAGATCTTGGTGAATAGAAGTTTCACAGCAGGTTTCCAACCCCCTATTGTGCGTCGGCGTTTCCAGATTTTTTTGCAATACCATATGACACCTAACCTGTCGGGTATCAATGGTGGGCGACTGGCCATCATCCTAAAAGTGCCACTGATGTGTAAAGCGCTAAAGCTTCTATTAGATAAAGTTGTTCTTAATAATGAAAACACGGGTGATTCTTATTTCTCTTTCAATTCAAAAAAATTACAATTTTCTTAAATTATTGATCTATTTACTCCATTAAGTCATTATCTATATTCATCTCATTCATCTATCTATATATTCATTATTTATCTCTGACTATGCTATTTCTATTATTAAATCGCTTAAATATTCCAATCTACTCATCTAAATACTACGTCCGTAACAGCACCACGACGACTAAAGCTCTCGACTCAGCCTTTCTCATCAGACGAAGCCGACAATTTGATCGCGCTCTGCTTCCACTCCTTTCGCGCGTTTACGCTAATGTATTAATTTTCCTGTCATCTAAAGGGAAAAAATATATAAATTTTCTACACTGCTGCAACACCGTCGATATAAGAAAAAAACTACAGCATCCACACCATCGTTATCTCGGTATGAAAGGTGGAAACTAACTCCACAATAAAAACACAACTTCATACATTATCTAGTAGGCTATACAAGCCTATATCTCGTTATCGCACAGAGTCTCATACGACCTTCCAGCTCTCTCAGTCTGGCAGACTTCTCCCCTCCTTACAGTAGTCGCCCATCTCGTTGATGCCGGTCCCCTGTGTCCCTCCAAGGTACGCAAGACGAAAACAATTCCCCTTCCGAACGCACACATATATTCATAATTCTATTAGTCACTCATGCTATGCAAGAGTCATTTATTTGTTCTTCAAATAGTTTCGGCGCCCGAACTCGTAGCCATCTTCATACACAATACGAGATTTATTTTCGTAAATACTGAGTTAATTTTAAATTATTTCCAATATTAAATAAAATATTTTCCATTTATTTGAAATGAATCTATATTAAATAAAATCTTAAAAAAGTCAAGTTTCCACAACCAAGATAAATTTCATCACTGCCGAAGATGACTAGAGTTTCCGGAGGAAATCCGGAAAAAAAGCATTTAAAAATTTCGATAATAGATTAAGAAGATGATCTTGAGGGGAATCTTTTCTTTCTCCCATTAAAAGGGAAAAGAATTCAAGAAGTCGAATCTTAGAGAAGTCTCCAACTCTTACATTTTGAAACACCGGGTTGACCATTAGCCTCCTACTTTGGAGTTGGAGGTGACTCTGAGAGGAGAAATCTCCAACTCTTACATTTTGAAACACAGGGCTGGCCATCAGCCTCCTACTTTGGAGTTGGAGGCGACCCTGACACGAGATGACTCCAACTCCTACATTTTGAAACACAGGACTGACCATCAGCCTATTACTTTGAAGTTGGAAGTCACTTTGGGAGGAAGACTCAAACTCTTACATTTTGAAACACCGGGTTGACCATCAGCTTCCTACTTTGGAGTTGAAGGTGACTCTGGGAGGAGAAATCTCCAACTCTTACATTTTGAAACACCGGGTTGACCATCAGCCTCCTACTTTGGAGTTGGAGGCGACTCTGACAAGAGATGACTCCCACTCTTGAATTTTGAAACACAGGGCTGACCATCAGCCACCTACTTTGGAGTTGGAAGTGACTCTGACAGGAGATGACTCTAACTCTTACATTTTGAAACACCGGATTAGGGTTGGGAAAGAAAAAAACAAGCTCGTTTTTTCCCAAAAAAAAAACAGCCTGAAAAAACAAGTAAAAATGTTTTTTTCGTTTTTTTTCAATTAAGTTGTGGAATTTACATGTTTGAACAATTATATTATAAATTTTAGCAAATATGCTCTAATTTGGATATTTTTTGGTTCCAATTTCCTACAAGGTGGAAGCCCCTGAGTTTGTGTTCAAAATTTTTATGGGTTTTCATATTTTATTTTATATTCTAATTTTGAGCACCTTAGAATATTTCCGTAAGGAAAGTTAACTCTTTTTCTTCCCTGTGTTTCAACAAATAACATTTTTATCATAGTTATTTAATCAGAATTTAGAACACATACATAGCTGCTACAGGAAATAAAAGTTTGCAAAGGCCCTCTTATGAAATATAACTTTTGTTGTGTAGACATTTGCAAGAAACTCAGGATTTATTGCTTGTAATCTAGAACTAGGAAATTCTGAAAATTTGCCAACTGAAGAGGCAGTATGTTAAGGCAGCTAAACCGGGTCTCTATTACTGCCTGCTCTTCCCTTCCATATAGTTCCACGGCCTTCTTGACCTTAGGATATCAGCGGGCTTTCTTATCTGTCATATCAAAATTAATGTGGCTGATCACGCTGATGAGCCAGTGATAATGAGCTTGACTGTAGTCACAGCACAGTATAGTTATTAGGAGTGGGGACTAGTGATTAGTGAATCAAAAGTTGATATTCCAAAGCCAAATATTTAATTTAGTCATTCACTCATCCTCCTTCATTTACAATCTTGGTATAATTTAATTTCAATATTTTTATTATTTCATTTGCATCCCTTAAGTCACTTTTGAGTTTTGTCATTCAGACTCATTCTATATAAATATAATATACATTAATATTTAAAAGTAAATTATAAATATGATTACATGATACAAATGTAAAATATATAGTTAAATTAGTAAGTAGAAGCCTACAAACAGCAGTCTGCAAGGCTGTAAGCCTACTGTAAGTGTAACGAAAACAATTGATAAAATATAAGAGAAAGGTAGTTCTGCTATTTTATAAATCATAATGGAATATTTATTTAATTTCAAATGAAAATACTCAAGTGAAATATCATATTAGCCTCTTTATATTTTAAATACATTTAATGAAAACGAAAAAAACATGAAAAAACATGTTTTTTTCTTGAAAAAAACACGATTTGAAAAAAACGGTTTTTTTTTCAAAACCCTACACCGGATTGACCATCACCCTTATACTGTGGAGTTAGAGGTGACTCTTACAGATGACTTCAATTCTTACATTTTGAAAAACAGGGCTGACTATCAGCTTCCTACTTTGGAGTAGGAGGTGATCTGGGAGGAAACTCGGGTTGACCATCAGCCTCTATTTGGAGTTGCAGGCGACTCTTACAGATGACGATTCCAACTCTTACATTTTGAAAGAAGGCTGACCATCAGCCTCCTACTTTGGAGTTGGAGGTCACTCTGGGAGATGACTCCAACTCTTACATTTTGAAACATAAGATTGACCATCAGCTTCCTACTTTCTAGTTGGAGGTGACTCTGAGAGGAAATGTCTTCAACTCTTACATTTTGAAACACCGGGCTGACCATCAGCCTCCTACTTTGGAGTTGGAGGCGATGACTCCAACTCTTACATTTTGAAACACTGGTCTGACCATCAGCCTCCTACTTTGGAGTTGAAGGTGACTCTGGGAGGAGAAGTCTCCAACTCTTACATTTTTAAACACCAGGTTGACCATCAGCTTCCTACTTAGGAGTTGGAGGTGACACTGAGAGGAGAAGTCTCTAACTTTTACATTTTGAAACACCGGGTTCACCATCAGTTCAACATCAGTTAACAAGGCTAAATGTTTTGAAGCTCTCGTAGATGAAACTTCGGATATCTCCGGCGTTGAGCAAGTTTCCATTGTGCTAGATATGGCCACGGAACGCACAAAACTATGTGAGGAGTGTTTCTAGTTTTTATTGTTCTCTGCATGTGATTAAACAACCAGGCACAGAGTGGCTGATCCTAATTTTAAAAAAGTTATGGATTTTTTGGCATTTATGCAGCGTATCTTCGGGGTCAAGGATATGATGGGGCAGCAGCGATGACGGGTGCCTTTATTGGAGTACAAGCACACGTTTCTAGAATTCATCCACTTGCAGTTTACACTCGTTCCGCCACTCATTCACTGAATTTAGTTGTGTGAAAGTCTTATGAAGTCGTAGAAATTCGATGTTCCATTGGAGTCAATGCAAAAACACATGGTTTCTTTAGTTCACCAAAAACAAAAGACATTTAGTGTAAAGAAATCGAAAATTCAGAATTCTCAACGAAAGTTAAAACTTTGAAAAGACACTGTGCCACACGCTGGATTGAAAGATACCATTCTGTGAATGATTTCTTTGAACTTTTAATGCCTTTATTAGACTCTTTAGATGTAATTGAAAACTGGAGAGGCACAAATGCTTCTCGAGATGCAGCACTGCTAAAAAGTGCTATATTACATCCACAGTTTTTGATTTCCTTACTTGTCTTACGTGAAGTGTTCGGAGTTGGTCTACCACTTAGTAAACACTTACAAAAAATAAACGCCTATCTTAAATCTTCTTTAAATATGGCTACTGCTGCGCATAGAGAACAACAAGGTCTGCGGAATGACGCTAACAATCACTTTCGCAAGACCTGTGAGGAAGCTAAAACTCTATGCGAAAAACTTGGAGTTGCTATGAATATTCCAAGAATAACAAGCAAGCAAAAATATTGTTCAAATCCATCCATTCTTGAGCTTGAAGATTACTATCGTGTCACTATTTTTATTCCGTTCAATGAACTATTTATATCCAAATTGGAATATAGATTTTTAGGAAACATATATTTAAGGAATTTCACGTACTATTTCCTTCATCAAAATCCCTTCCAATGTCCAGTGAGGAGGAACGGGATCTGAGAGTTCTAGAAACGTATGCTACAGATCTCGACCAACCTCCTTCAAACGTAATGACAGAGTTCAAATTATATAAGGAAATGCTAAAATACCGAAAATCTGCCAAATAAGACTGCAATGGATACCCTATCTACATGCAATAAGGACATATTCCTCATAATATTCAAGCTGCTGCAAATCCTCGCAACTATACCTGTATCACCTGCAACACCCAAGATAACCTTATCCAATCCACCTTAAGAAGAGTTAAAACTTACTTACGACACATCACAAACCAGGCTGAATGGTCTTGCACTGCTATAGATTCACTGAGAAATTCAAGTGAACGCAAATGAAATAAATAATTGACGAGTTGGCGAAAAAAAACAACGAAAACTCGGTTTCGTTCTGTAAGTAATGTATATACCTATAATAGTTTACTTTTATTACAGTCTATAGATTGATATATAAAATATATAATATTTTTGTATATTTTTATTACAGTCTATACGTGTTATAAAATATATATATATATATATATATATATATATATATATATATATATATATATATATATATATATATATATATATTATATATATATATATATATATTATCCTATTAGTACCAGTAAATAGTATTAGTATAATAATTTTCTTTAACTTAAATGTATATTATTTAATATAGGTAATTATTATTATTATTATTATTATTATTATTATTATTATTATTATTATTATTATTATAAACAATAATATTAGGCTATTATTATTATTTTTATTATTATTCTTCATTATTATTATTATTATTATTATTATTATTATTATTATCTTAATTATTATTATTA
>JABUQX010134427.1:20000-30291 GCA_015478945.1 Trachelipus rathkii | reverse complement strand
ATGGTCTGCTTATTAACTATATACATGAAATTGAAAGTTTAGTTAAATATCAGTTGTGTTTAACATGAGTGTTGCTGTTTCAAGTCTGTGAAGGATATTCAAAATTTTAACCCCTTTTGGATACTCCCCTAATTTACTTTTTTTTTGTCCCCACGTCCAAGCGGCCAAAACATTGATATTCCAAAAAATGGTCAAATAACAAAATGTGTATCTCCCCTGACTACAAACATCCTGAAAAATTCAATACTGATTGAATACAGAAAGAAAAATAATTTTGCAAAATTTTTTATTTCAAAACTACAAAAAGTAGTTTGAATCAACTATTGCTGGTGAATCTGCATCAAAAATCAATCATTGGTTTATCTACCATTTAGGTAATTAGGACAGAGCTTTTGTGTTAGTTCAATCTGAATCATTCCGGTTCAAACTGAATCAGTCCAGAATAAAGAATGTCAAAAAACTCAGCTTTTTTCAAAAAAAATGAAAAAACAAAAGAAATCACCAAAGACAGAAAAACGCCCGTAAACAACGTTTTATAACACAAGCAACGTTGCTTTTAAGAGCATTGAATGGGTGAAAATTAAGAAAATTGTCCAGTTTCCAGTTTGCTCTTAAACAACCCAGCTCCCAGAGTAAAATACTTGTTTACAGCATTTCCATTGTTATTGAGCGATTTCATAACTTTTTTCAAGTTCATACTTCCATCTTTTTAAAACGTTTTTCCTCCTTCAGCTTATTCAAACTTTCATTAAGTTTCGTAGATGAGAGAGAGAGAGAGGAGAGAAGAGAGAGAGAAATGACAGTGGAGAGAGAGAGAGAGAAGAGAGAGAGATGGGCGGAGTCTGAAAGAGAGGTGGAGATATGCGAGAGAGAGGAAGAGAGAGAGAGAATCGGGAAGAGAGACACGAGAGAATGAGTCCGCCGTTCCAGATGGGTGCGAGAAAGAGTGCGAGACGAGAGACGAGAGAGGAGTACTTGGAACGAAGAAGACTTCCCGCCTCCTTCAAATTATTAATTAGATTTGACAGCTAATATTCGGACCCTTCAGTGTATAAAATGCAGCCATTCTTTATCAATGTACGTGACTTGAACAATACATTTTTTTGCCCGAAACATAACTGTGCTCATTCCTACGCGTCTGCTGATTTTTCTCTGTTCAACACCTTGAAGGCATCTACCCTATCCGACCCCTCTCTCTGCTCCACTCAACAATTCACTCTTTTATTTTGCCACATATGCTCAGCAAGTCGCATATCGAACAAAAAAAATCTATTTTGCCAGGGAATCGCTCTTTATTCCTTGGCTTGAGGATCTGATAGCCCCCAGCTTGTCCCTCCATCTATTAAAGTCTCCAGAAAGGGTCCGGTGCCAGGTAAGAACCGAACGTACAAAACCCCGCCTCCTACAAAAATACCAGAGAAGGTAAACGCCATAATCCCAAACAAATTTATCGTTAGGCCCTATACCCAGAAACAAATCTTGAGTTGGTAAAATCTGTGTCCAATTAGAGTTGCTCAATGTCAACGATATGTATTAGATATTCCGTGCGGACCCCTCTTGTCTGAGTGGATATCTCGGTATCGCACGTGTATATCATAAATGTTAAACGTCCGTACGGAATTGTATCAAATTAACATAAATTTTATGAATAATGATAAGAAAAAAAACAATAACTAAATAACACCGTTAGCACAAGCACTCACTGTCCAGTAACTATATGGTAGCTTAGTTAGAGTTTGGTGAGTGTCCAAGTGCTCAGAGGCTAGGCTACGGCCCAGGAGCGTAGGCTTCACAAACTAAAAAAAAAAACCATGATGATTCCGGTACCTAAAGAAAAGAGAAAAGGCAACTCTCCATAAGTTCAGTAACAACCCCTCTCTCGGACGGAAAGGTAAGCGAATAGGGAAAGGCTATTATACAGTAGGGATACCCTCAAACTGACACCATCTTCCAAGGAAAATGGTCAATGATAAATAACAACTTGAAGCAGAATGCCTTTAGACCACATCTGCTATTAATCATACAACCCTACAATTCCAAAGTAACCCCACCCAAACATCATATTAGTAAGAAAGCTTACATAATAATTCATTAAAATCAACAGAAGAAAAGAGCTATTTTTTACAAACCATCCAAAAGGTCACTAAACAACTAAATGAATCTCCATTTGGTAAATATATCACTGACAATTAAGTTTCATTATACATAGTACAGTTGATTAATTTGAAATATTTTCACTTTACAAACCATCAATTGCTGTTTATAATATAATTTATTTGAAGTTTGTTTTATTGATTTTTCACTTTCGTGTATTTTACGCATTTATTTTAAAGACGAATATTTAGAATTCGTTCCGAAAGAGTAAACCTCTTAATTTTCATTTTTTGAGGATATCCCTTATCCGGATTGCCCCTTTTAACACAGGAAAGTACGGTTTGTTATTTGTCGGGTGAACCATGGGTTGGCTGAGACCCAATTGTATAAGCGTGGATAACCTCCTGGAACGTGTTGTGTGATTTTTCCCTTACTTATTTGCAAAACTGTTAGGCACCACTAGAACCTATGATATACTCCTCCTTCAACCTTTTCGTGCATACCCCTGCTGATAGTAGTGCAGAGGGGTGTCACCCCCGATTTTCATAAAAATCACAGGATATACTCTCCTTAAAAATAATAATGAAAAAAGAAAAACTTCGCTCCCCGCCTTCTCTCTTTATCGGAAAAAATTGAAAGACTCTCCAATTTAAGAAGCAAGAACCTCATAACGATTTGATAAAATTTTTTAAAAAGAACTATGATTCTTATTCATGCGTCAGGTCAGCTTGTGACCAGTCCCCCTTTAGGAGGTGATCTCGGTTCCACTCTAAAAAAAAAAAAAAAAAAAAAAAAAGAATAAAAACAAAAACAAAAAAAAAAAAAAAAAAAAAAAATACTCGCTCATTTTAATACCACACGGTAGTACTGCCCTGTACACCTTCGTTACATTCACTTTGATCGCGTTTAGTCGTTGTTTCTTGGCCGTCAAGCTCTCCGCGTCCCTCCCTTATAACCAGCCTCTTATTTAGATCATTTTACTTTAGATACCCTGTTTCTCACTTATATCTGTTGAATACAAGTGTTCGAAAATTGGATAGACGTATCCTGGGCCTCTCATCGTGATATTTTCATCTTCTGTAAAACAACTTGCTCGTGCATCGATCTTCTTCTCCTATCTAACTTTTCTCTCTAGAGTGCTAACATATAGCATAGCCCTACCTTAACAACTCAGCACCGCAATGTGTGATCCGATTAATTATTTTTTCAGTGGATACACTCGAACAGTCCAATACAGAAGTCTGAGTATGTTCTAGACTTAAACTGCCCAACTTAGAGACAATTGAATTTGATCAAGCAGGTTAGTGGATATCTAAAAACAGAGATATGACTAGGTATACCTACTTGTATATACGATTATCACCCACGCCATAAATGATGGAGGGTGACCGACATCCCATGTTTTTCGTATTTACGTTATTATTATTGACTTTATTAGGTATAATTAATTTAAATGTAAATAAATTGATATAAGGAAAATTTTTTAAAAAATGAAATTTTTATAAAAAAAACGATTTTAAAAAGGTGTCAAAATTTTTGCGGAGAGGTGAATCGACACCCTTTTATTATTCGTATTTATTGATCATTATTGACATTTTTATACTATGGCTAATTTCAAATCTAGGATAATTCTGGTATATTCAGTTAAAAATTTAAAATATAAAAATTGAATTTCTTATACGTTCAAAAGACGATTTAAACAGATCCGAGTCACCCCCTCAACTGTGTCCGCTTCACCCCCCGGTCGACTGACTCCCCAGCGTTTATTCAAAACTTTAATAAAAACTTTTATTATGAAATTACATTATATTTTTGTGGCTTATGATGCCGACCTATAGACCCGATTACAAAAAAAAAAATCCTCCAAAAAGTCGCATAGGCGGAGAGTCGGAGACAGACTTTGCCTAAGTGTCCAAAGTCACCCCGCCCCGACCCTACGCCCAAAAAATAAGGAAAGCTAAAAAAAATTAAAATGATTTGGCTTTTTGGAAAAAAAGTAAAAGTCCTCTCAAGTTTATAAGTTTTCCCCATAGACTTCTTATAAAAAAAATAGTGGGGCTTATGCTCAATTTGATGGCCCCACCCAGTTCAGGCTTACATGGTCAATCCTATGTAAACTTCAGCCAAATCATCATTAAGTAAGATTTGCTGAAGTCTACATAGATTTTGTTTCGTGCTATACCTCAACAACAACCTTTTCATAACCTGAAACTAGAGGGCTGAAATGAGACTCGAGTGTTTGTACTTAAACTTGAAAAGTCTATATGAGTTTAACAACTTTGAGAGCCGCGCTCGGTAACAAGTTTTTCTAAGAGAGCCCGAACCAATTTTTGTCTTTCATATCTATTATTATTGTTTTAGACGATATCCTGTTGTATTTCATATCACCAAATCGCCAGGTGACATCCCTTGTACGATTTATTACCCCCCCTCCCTTTTTTAGCCTCAGAACTCTAGAATCCCACTGTTCATCACAGTAAATTTATGGCTATATTGGTCGGAGAGACACTTTAGGGAATCCTTGCTTTAAATCCTGGGGAAACGTACGGGTGTTTCCAATTAATGCCTTTTGCATGACCTAACTGCAGGAATACCCAGCTCTGTGCACCTCTCTTCCCGCCAACATTGTTTTGATAATATAAAAAATTATCCAAGTTATCAAAATAAATGAAAGATGTATCAATACAGCAGAAAAACTCCATCCCAATACGTGCCTATCCTAAAGATTAAAATTGAAAATCGCACGTAAAAATTTTCTGTAGCGCGTTATTTTTTTAATTTTTTTTAAAAACAGAATATGGTGTTCGCTGAAATCATTAAAAAAAAATTTTAAAAATATATCATTTTTACTTACGTTAATAGATAGGTCGATATGAAATTTAGGAGAAAATGCCCTACACAGTCAGCGTTCCATTTTTGTCAAATTGAGCACAAATTTAGGAAAATGCTAAGGAATTTCCTTAAATTCCTTAAGGTTGCTTTTCCCTTGCTTTCAGAATTTAGGACGAATCTTTATGAATTAAATGTAAACGATTTAAAGGAGATTCGGTCAGTTTGCTTTGATTGATGTTTCATTCATGAATTATGCCTGTAACACTCAATTCTTCCAAATCGTAAATCCCATCGCAATAGTTTGATCAATATTTCGACATAAAAAACCATTGTCCATAATTTTTGATTGCTGTTTATTACAAAAAAACACATGCCCTTCCAAACGCTGTAGTCAAAAATCTATTGTGACAAACGTTCAATTATGCCTCGAAAAGTTTTCATGCTAAAACTGGATTAGCATTCTAATGTCCGGAAGCACAAATGGAAAAATAAAAATGGCTTAAATTTTTATATACCACTTATATTTTAATACAGTATTAGTTTATTAAAAATGATATAAATTATAATTTACATCTTAATTTTTTTTGTTATTGGTTATTTTAAATTATTTTTATATCACAAAAATATTCCAATAGGTTTTGTAAACAAAACTAAACTGCATTAAGCCATAGTGTTCCATTTACATGAAATTCCATGCTAAAACTGATAATCACTTTCTTCCCTATGTCTGAAAGTCCCTAAACTATATTTATTGTTTTAGCAAAGTCCAACTACAATACATTAGACTCTCATTACTTACGTAAAATGGGAATAAATCAGATGGAAATATGAAAGTGTTCTGTCCCAAGGTTCATCCGGCCACCTTTGTCCCCATATATAAATATGATCAGACCAGGACTTTAAAATGCCCAAGTTCTAAGTTTGGCAGATTGATTACTAAAGGGCCCTTAGTAAGGAATAATGAAAGGATGCCAGTACATAAGAATTTAGAATTTCCACAAGTGATCCCTGATTAAACTCGTGTGGGTGCCCACAGAGAAAATAAAAATATATAGATACTAAATATATATAATATATAATATATATATATATATATATATAAATAATATATATATTAGATAATATATATAATATAATTTTATATATATATAGTCGATCATAATATTAGTGATATATATAATATAAAAATAATATATATAAATTATAATAATATAAAATTATATGACGTAATATATATATCAAATAATAAATAATAGTGATATATCTATATATATATAATTATAATAATTATATATATTGAATATTTTATATGTGTGTAATTGTGGATGCCTTAGAAAAGGAAGGAAATCGAAAACAAGAATCAACAAAAGAAAAGTGAAATAGTTGCGCCTCAGATCCCCCGTGCACTAGAGTTCCTCAGAAACCCTAAATGTATTCTTATTTCCACCCGTCCTTTTAGTCAAGGATACATGTAAGTAATACCTTAATCTTATAATCAAGAAAAAAAATGCATATCACTTTTATATTAAATATCTATAGTGGTGACCTTGTGGTTCCAATATATTGTGATCTGAGTTGATCCTCCACAAGAATTCAGGAGAGTGCGAAAACTGGAGTCAGGAAGTTATTTATGAGCTTTAATTTTACGCTTTTTACTTTAGAATCAATAAATAATTAACTCCTTAATGTACTGTAAATCGTTTAGCTCCAACCTTTAACAAACACTGTAATCTCATAATAAAATGTAAAATAAAAAAAGCTAAGACAAACATAAAAGGTGCATCAAAGTCTATCTAAGATAACTTCATTGATTACTCTCATTAAGAATCTTCTTTCCTGCTAAGAAAACCTGTTGGAACAACTGAACAGAGAAAAAACAGTCATTCTCTCTCTCTCTTCTTTCTCTTCTCTCTCTCTTGCTCTCTCCTTTTCTCACTTTACTCTTTCTCCCCTCCTCGCTTCTCCTCTTGTTCTCTCTCTCTCTTCTCTCCCTCTCTCTCCTCTCCTCTCTCGTCCTCTCTCTCTGCTCCTTCTCTCTCTCTCTCTTCTCTCTCGCTCTCTCTGCTCTCTCTCTCTCTCTACACTCTCTCTCTACTCCTCTCCTCGTCTCTACTCTCTCTCTCTCAATCTCTTCTCCCACCATACCATACGTCTAACTTATTACTCTTTGGTAATACACATCCGATCAGCCTAGATTCTTCGTATCAACCATTCTAAATCATCCTGTTATGCTTTTTTCCCCCACACATCCACTATATCACTCCCAAACCCTATAGCTAACCTCATTACTCACACACTTTCGTTTCAGAATTTATATACTGCCGTTCTCAACGTTCCTTACTATCGTTTCGAGACACTCTCATACGCGTAACTTGCGTTTAGCCCCCACTAATACTCCCTCAGAATCTTCTACAACAACAAAACCCTGCCTTTCTACTCCTTCTATAAACCCAATTGCCTCTGCCTCTATAGTAGACCTGGCAACACGCTTCATACATCTGGACTTCCATGCAATAGGAAATGTATTCCCCTGTTGATCCTTCAAACACACAATGTATCCCACCTGGGGGTTCACTCTTTCTTCATTGCCATAGGAGGCATCCGTATAAACTTCAACCTCTACACCACCCCCCAGTTTACTCAGCCATATACCTATACTTACACTCTTCCCTCTTTCAATATGTCAATTAACTTTCTCATCTCCTCTACCTTTCCTCCTTGAAAAAATCTGCTTATGTCACTCACCGCATACGATAAATCGGGTCTGGTCTGACCGCTTAACCAAGTAATTTGTCCTACCAGTGACCTATATAAGGTCAGTTATTTTGTTCCATATACCTATCACCAAAAAAAGTTTCTTTTTTTCTGGTATCCTTATCCCTTCCAAGTATTTTTCCTGTTCCAAACAAATTCCATACTCACTATCCTTTATGTTTACTCCTATATATTTGAAACCGTTCTCTGCTTCAGCCCCCTATTTCAAGTCTTTCTTTCACCTTTTCTATCACTTCGGTTATAAAACCTACTGTCCCTCCAAAGCAAAAATCATCAACATGTGTGCACATCACACCTATCAAACTTCCTTCTTTCTTCCAGAAAAACAATGCTGGTTCCAGCTTACTCTTTTTCCCTCCCAATTCTGTGATCAAAGAAACCACCTTGTCATACCACGCCCTAGCGGCGTCCTTCAACCCACATGCGGTTTTATTTAATTCCCAGACAATATCTTTCCGCCTCTTTTTTGGGGATAACATAACTCTCCTCCTACTATCGTTTATAGTACCTGTCCCTTCGAGTCCAGAATAAGACATGATTTCAATATCTAACACAGCGACGTTCTCCTAACCCCTACTGTTTTAATGATACACTAATATCAACAACCCTTAATACTTCTCTACCAAAAATCCGTACTGAACAGTCTGTTGCTCTGCCTACATACCCGCCTCCCTCTTCCCGACAAAAACACCCTCAAGCACTAACTAGCACTACATATAACAGTTGTATTTCTTTTAACTGTTTCTCCCCAACCTGGTGGGTTGCTAATTGATAGACATTATAACACCCAAACGAAAATTTGAGAATAATGTGTTTCATCCAAGTTTCTAATTTTATTTTCAACTTGCATCCAAAATCGTCTCATCATCCCTACCTTACCAAACCAAACCAAACCTCCGCTCATTGCTTCTTAACTTTCGATATTTTGACCGATCTTCTATATCAATACCACTCATCTGCCCACATCAATCCATAATTCTGATACATTATAGCGACTCTCCACCTTTTTGCTAGTGGTACCTTCCCTGCACAACTTTACACTTTACACTATCTCTCTTTGTTCTATGTGCCACCACTTATATTATCGCTTTCACACATATTATCTATTTCTTCGGTAATTACATCCGCCCACCAATTGCTCCCCTCTTCCTCCCTCGCTATTCTTCTTTCTCTTCTTACTTAATCATGTTTCCTCTTCCACGCTCCTCTGAACTCAGCCTAGCGTCTTCATCGTACGCTGTACGACTAAGAATCCTTAAAAAACCTCTCCTTCCCTTCTAGTGCTCACCCATCCTCTCACTTCTTTGACCATTACATGAGTCATCTTATAAGGCATACCTTTCTTACCTTTTTTATTGGATTCTCGGGCCACATCGTCCTTCAAGTCCCTCCGTGTTTTACAACAACGGTCTTTCCACACGGCCAATCACCTTTGCAGTCCCTCCATTTACTATATCCCTTCTTATTACTACCACCTCTTCTTCCTGGTCAGCGCAACTCCAACGTGTGATATCCCTTAATTGTCCTTTCACGCCCTTTTTATCTTCTCTTCTGCTTCTTGTTGAACATGTATTACTCTGACTTTCGTTAACCCCTCCAATTGTCCCTTTATCATTCCTGACTCATTACCTAAAATACCTATATTCCTATCTTCCTCAGATGTATTATTTGGCAATATAACATTCCTTCCAAAAACTAACTGATTTGGTGAATACCCATTCCTGTCCAGTAGACTATTCTTAGCTGATATCGACCAAGACAAACTAGTCCTTCTTTCTCCATCCTCCTTCATCTTCCTCATCGAGTCCTTCAACAAACTCACCATTTTTTGCACTGACCATTGCTCCACGGGCTTTCAGCCGCAGTTGCCCACTGAATTATACCAAACCTTTCACATAACACTTTCATTTCCTCATTTCGAAATTCCAGACCATTCTCACTCAACAATTTGTCAGGTGTACCAAATACGCTTATCCATTTATACAACACTTTTTCCACTATTTCTTTTGGCTCTTTACTCTTCACTCAACACCCTTAGCAATACATTGTGCTCACATCTATCATAACCAAAAAAACGTTGTCCCTCTAATTCACCCAAATCCATAGCCACAACTTCATTAAACCTACTAGCTAATGGAAATCCTTCCACGGGCCTTCTTGGAGTCCTTTTATACCTTCTACATGTATCACACTCATCACTTGTTTTGTTCAAACAGTTTCTAATTAATTTCCAATCCTCCCCATTTATCTCATTCCTATAAGCATTCCTCATTAAATTCCATAACCTTTCCTGGATGCAAAACTGCATATGGAGTCTTTTAACCATCCTTTCCCTATTCCTCTCATTCAACAGATCTTCTTTTGTACTACCATGCCACCAGACACTCCTATTTAAAACCCCTTCTCAAAAAAATTGTTAGATGCCCCTTTTCATTTGGCCAACACCTCACTTTCATACTATCAAACACTCATACAATCAATTCATTTTTCCTTAGATTAAGACTCACTTCCATTCATCTTAGCGATTCATTCCCCACCAACCAAGGAATGTCCCCCTTCACAACATCTGTAATCAAGAAAAATTTCCGGT
>JABUQX010134427.1:0-15000 GCA_015478945.1 Trachelipus rathkii | reverse complement strand
GTGGAAAGTGAACAAAGCTAAATTCCCAAATATAGCAGTACTAGCCCAAACATTACTCTCCTTTCCAGTCTCCTCCATATATTCAGAGAAATTATTTTCATTTTCAAAAGCAGGAAATATTTTTGAGGAAAAACGTTTAAAAATATTGCCCAATACTGATGAACAGTTTTTCTTTTACTTCACCACAATTCAGCAATATTTTCAAAAGTGTTTAAGGAAAGTAATTCCGGTTCCGGCCGGAATTTTGAAAAATTCCGAACCGGAACCGGAAAAAAATGTCAAATTCCGGCCGGAATTCCGGTACACCTCTAATATATATATATATATATATATATATATATATATATATATATATATATATATATATATATATATATATATATATATATATATATATATATAGTATAGAGGAGCGAAGAGGAGAGTATGTAATATCAAAGATAGAAATGGTGAAACATTGGTAAGCCCGGTGGAAAAAAACAAAAGGTGGATAGAGTACTTTGATGAGTTGCTGAATGTGGAGGTGCAGCTATAAGAGAAAGGGGAGAGAGAGGAGGAGGAGGAGAGAAACGAAGGGAGGAGAAGGAGGGAATAACGGAGGAGGAATTTGTGGAGGCGTTAGGGAAAATGAAGAGCGGAAAGACTCCTGGTGAGGATGGGATACATATTGAATTGCTGAAGGAGGGAGGAGAGGAGCTGAAAGCCTTGATGCTGAGATTTCTGAACAGGATTTGGGTGGAGAGTAGAGTGCCGGAAGGTTGGGGAAGGTCAATAATAGTTCCCATTTATAAAGGTAAGGGGGACGCAGGAGATTGTAAAAATTATAGAGGAATCTCACTAATGGATCACATGGCGAAGTTATATGAAAGAATATTAGAAAGAAAATTAAGATCAAAAATAGAGCCGAGATAGGTGAAGAGCACTACAGATTTAATGTTCGCATTGAGAATGATACAGGAAAAGACATGGGAATACAACAAGAAGGCATATATTGCCTTCATAGATTTGAAGAAAGCATTTGATTCTGTACCCAGGGAGAAGCTATGGAGAGTTCTGGAGAGAGATTATGAAGTTGAAGACAGACTGATAAAGGCAGTAAGAAGTACATATGTGAATAGCTTAAGTAAGGTAAGAACAGAATATAAAAACGAGGAATGGTTTGAGGTAAAAACTGGAGTAAGACAGGGTAGTGTGTTGTCGCCGATACTGTTTATAGCGTATTTGGACACAGTCATAAGAGGTGTAAAGGAGAGTTTAGAGGAGATTGACGGAGACATCATGGTATACGCAGATGATTTGGCGTGTTGGAGCGGAGATGGTGAGAGATTGAGTCAAATGGTGCTGTGTTTAGCAGAAAAATTGAAAGAAGCTGGATTAAATATGAATGTGGAAAACAGAAATAATGATAGTAAGTAGGGAGGAGGAGGAGTTGATAGTGGAGGTAGACGGTAGAGAGATAAAATGTGGACAGACATAAATACCTAGGTAGCACATTTGGAAGAGATGGAGGTGTGAGGAAATTACGAGTAGGGTTGAGCAGTATGGCAGGACTGTAGAGCAGTATACCCCATCTTGAAGATAAATATATGAACAAAGAGATTAAGAGAGGGAGTGTTGACACCAATACTGTTGTATGGGGCAGAGACATGGAGCATGACAGGGAGAGAGGAGAGTAGAATTCAGACAGCGGAGATAAATGTGTGAGGACAGTGATTGGAAAGACAAGGACGAAACAGAGTGAGAAACGAGACAGTGAGGGAGAGCGTGGGTGTGAAACCCATGATGAATAAAGTGGACGCAGCCAGACTAAGATGGTTGGGACACCTGGAGAGGATGCAGGAAGAGAGAGTTGCCAGTAGGAGGTGGAGGTGGAGACCGGAGGGAGTGAGGCCGAGAGGAAGACCGCGGAAGAGATGGAGGGACACAGTGGAGGATTCATTAAGGAGACACCAGATGCCTGCAATGGATGAGCTGATGGCGGATGGGATCGTCATCGATAGAACACAATGGAAGCGGAGGTTGGCCCACTGACAGGCTCGTGAGCATTACTGGGAGAGGATGTAAGATGTAAGTTAGTAATTATATATATATATATATATATATATATATATATATATATATATATATATATATATATATATATATATATATATATATATATATATATATATATATATATATATATGTATGCATATATATATATATATATATATATATATAATATATGTAGTGCGCTGTAGACAGGGGTCAAGGGTTCAACTTACCAAATTATTTTGATCAAAATTTTTGATTCCTTAAGTCTTTTAATAATAATAATAATAATAATAATAATAATAATAATAATAATAATAATAGTAATAGCTAATCAATGAAAATGAAAAGTATTTATTAATGGAAATGAGGAGATATATTTGTGGTCCGTAACGATTTCTTAGGTCAAGTGGTTGTTCCTCATACATGTATAAAATATTTAGACCAGGGACTTAAATGTAAGGTTTCCAAGTTTGCAGATGATTGCAAATTGGCTACCTCAGCAAGGAATAATGATGGATGTATAAAGATTTAAAAGATAAGGAGGGAGCTGTAATCGTTGATGGGATGAGAAGGTTCATTCCTTCTTCAGCTAAATCTTTCTTTCCTCATTCATTCCTTCTAAAACTAAATCTTTCTTTCCTCATAATCCATGGTTCAATCGTGCTTGTTCTCTGGCCATTCAGGCTTGAGACAGTGCCTATAGGGGGTGGAAAAATTCTCCTTCTATCACTCTTGCTAATTTTCATTCAGCTAGAAATCGTTGCAGGGATACTCTTCGACGAGCAAAGCTGGCTTTCATCAAAGGAAAGTGCGCTAACCTCCTTGGTTCTCCTACTGACAAATCTTTCATCTCTAGCAACTTCTGTAAATCTGCCTTTCCTCCTCTTATTCGATCTGAACATTGTGTTGCTAATTCTCCAGCTGAAAAAGCTAATCTCTTCGGCCCCTCGCTCAACTATATTCTCTATGTCTCAATACTAACACTTTCCCTCAGTGTTGAAAGCTCTCACATGTCCAACCTATTCCGAAAAAAGGAAGCCGCTCTGATCCTTCTAACTATCGCCCTGTAGCTCTCACTTGTATTCTATCTAAGATCTTTGAAACCCTTCTCAACTCACTTCTTATATATATCATCTGGAAACTCATTCCGATCGCCAGTACGGCTCTCGTTGCACGAAGTCTGCTGGCGATATACATTCCTATCTAACCGATTTATGGTTTTTCTCTCTTAGGAACTAGGAGACTTGCGTGGTGGCGCTTGACATATCAAAGCATTTGACCGGTATGGCGCGTCACTGCTCTCCAACTCCCCTCCTTTTGGTTTTCCTCCTTCTCTTTGCTTACTTATGTCTAGCTTTTTTTCAAATCGCTCAATATCGGCTGTTGTTGATGGGGCGACTTCTTCTTTTCTGTCAATAGTGGTGTTCCTCAGGGTTCTGTCTTATCTCCTACTTTATTCCTACTTTTCATTAATGATCTTCTCACCTGCACCTCTAACTCTATCCACTCGTATTCCGATGACTCGACCCTTCATTCTTTAACTCATATCAATTCTACTCCCTATTTTACTTCTAGAATTGCCTCTCGTCTTAATCTTTCCGATTTTATTCTCGCTGATGGATAGAAATAACTTTGTGAAATTCAATTCTTTAAAAACCCAACTTCTACAAATCTCCTTCTCCAAAATACCTTCTAACTTTCCTATCTCTTTCGACGGTTCTCTGTTGTCTCTCCTGTTGACAATATAAACATCCTTGGCCTTAACATGAACAAAAAATGTCTTGGAAACCTCACATCACAACGTTTGCTAGGGCGGCCTCAAAGAACTGGAAGTTCTGTTTAGACTGTGAGACTTTCCTCCTTTTCTCAGTTGCTCCAGCTATGCAGTACTGCTCTCATATCTGGGGGGAGGGGGGGCTCTGATTTCAGCCGGCTTTTGGACAGGGTCAAGTCAACGGCAAAAAGGCTTATAAACTGTTCTGTACTTGGTGCTTTATCTCTATCCTATAGGTACCGCAGTGGCAAGTGCTCGAGGGAACTTATCACTCGCGTACCACCACCTTTACGACGCCTTCGTAGCACAAGGGGTGCTGTATCTGCGCACGAGTATTGTGTTGACATTGGTAACTCCAGGCTAGTTTGCTGTGGTGCTTCCTTCTTTCCCAACACCTCTGTTCTGTGGAATTCTCTTCCATCTTCTGTATTTCCTATTGAATTTAATCTCCTCACTTTAAAGCCTGCGTCTGTGCTCATATGCGTAATTTGCGCTAGAGGGTGAACTTTTGAGAGTACTACACCCCCTCCTTGAATAGGGCTCTGCCCGTGAGTGATGGTGACAACTGTAAAAAAAAATCCTTGAATGGGCAGATATGTGGCAAATGAAGTGAATCTATTATTCCCCCCATCCAAAACATCATTCAGATTATTCCAGAAAATCGTACTCTTCAACATTACCCTCAGATGGATCATATGTTGCAACCACAATTTGACCTTTTCAAACTTAAATTTAACCTTTAGACTTCTAGTACCTCACACATAAAATCTACCATAGCTCTCTACCACAATTCACTCATCAGAATTGCAAATCCTTCTATCCCCCTCTCATTTCTTTCCACAGCAACACAAACACATTTCACACCACACCACTCATTTTCACCGTTTCCTTTCATCTTTGTCACAGCGAGCAAATCAAATTTGCCCTTTCTAAATACATCCATCACCTCTCTCCTCATCTCCTCAACATTTATTCCTCTGACATTTCATATACAGATACGATTCATACATTTTCGCCGAAGGATAGAAGGGCGCTTACTGCGATCACGACCTTCTCCGAGGCATGCATTAGCATTCCTGGCAAAAGATAAGTGGTAGTAGGCAGCCAACCTAACTACCACCGTCCCCTAGTCGCCTTCTACGACACGCAGGACATACGATGTGGGCAATTTTTTTCTCCCTACACGTATGGATATAAGGGATAGGGATGTCTGTAAGATGTTGTCTAGAAGAGGGGTGTGGATATAAGTATGTGTATATGATATGTTGTCTGGATGATGAGTGTGGATATGAACACATAACAGAAAGGCGAACCATTAGGCACTGGAATGTCATACATACAATAAAAAAAATGGGTATATATATATATATATATATATATATATATATATATATATATATATATATATATATATATATATATATATATATATATATATATATATATATATATATATATATATATATATATATATATATTATTATTATTATTATTATTATTATTATTATTATTATTATTATTATTATTATTATTATTATTATTATTATTATTATTATTATTATTATTATTGAGTTTTAATATTATTCAAAATTCTTAATATTTGTTCAGTTAATCGGCAAAATAATCGGCGAAATTTGCCGATGACGATTGAAAAAAAATATATATTTTTTCGATGACGATGACGATTATCGCCACATCACTAATATATATATATATATATATATATATATATATATATATATATATATATATATATATATATATATATATATATATATATATATATATATATATATATATTTTTTTATCGAATTTTAGTTAGGGGCGGCCGTAGATTGAAAATAAAAGTCATTTTTTCCAAACACTGTCAGCCAAGGGTTGACGGCATATATTGACATAATATTTACAAATTACATTTACCTCTTAAAATATATATGTTAATATTGAAATTATGATTATATTTCAAAACAAAAGTTACGAAATTACAAAGAAAATTAGAGAATCTAGTCCTACTTTTGTCTTACGATTTATCAAAGTGATGCAGCAGATGTCATTTTTTTCGCTTCCGCGGATGCGGATGTTTGATTTAATACCATGCGGAGATATGATTAAAAATTTCAATCTCAAGTGTAATGCGACTGGATGAAAAGATAATAAATTCTATGTCAAAACTTACTCTTCGAACTGATAAACAAATCCTTTGGCCAGGCCCCCGTGACAATCCAATCAACTAACACCTTTTAGATTCTCAAACCTGTATTGTAACAGTATCCAGGCCTCCTGTTAAATGAGTTATCGGCCTGTGCAATATTGCAAAGCAATTCTATACTTAAAACTCACCAACTTATCTCCCTGAAGACCCTTCAAGTGGAACAACGGTTTGACCGAGTTCGTTGCCTTATGTGAAAGCCGTTCAGTCAATATTATTCCTTATCAATGAATATTCCTGTTTTATGATCAATGTTTTGATCATGAAACCAATGTCTTTAAGACCTAAAATAACTACTACTTGAAAATTCAAATAAATGAGAAAGTAAAATACGTTTGGAAACACTCAAGGAAACTACTGGAGTAAATTTAGAAATATTTTAATAAAAAAAATAAATGAAAATGTACTGTTCTTACAAAACTAGGTTTTATAAATTCATGAACATATAGTTAGATGTCCTTGGATATCTACATACATGCACATAGAAAATATAGAACCACAACACTAAATATCAGTTATATTTTTTATGCTGTCAATCAATACAAAATACAAAATGCTTTATCTTTAAAATTTATATAGATCCTCGACCATAAATATGTATCTATAAAATATACATAAATATTTATGTTCAAGAATGGATATAAATACATAAATTATATTAACAAAAATATACAGACTGATCGATTTGATAAGAGATATTAAATCTTTACTTGAAAATTAAATGAATTTGACATTTACAAAAGACGTCGATTTTTAAGTGTGCACAAAATACTGCAAGGCCAGCTGACATATAAAAACAGCTGTTACTACAATGCAAAGAGTTGCCTATTAGTGATTTAAACAAATCTTTTAAATAAACAAAAAACTGTGACTTTGACAATTAACCATATGTAAAAAAATAAATATTAAACTGATAAACGTTTTATATTTATTGACACAATATAATATTTGCAACACTTCAAGAAATAAATTTCAATACATAAGCTTACCTGCCAGTCATATCTAGCAACAATTTGGACACAATGCACTTTGCAAAATCGTATATGCAGACGACGCTTTGAAATAACAATGCATATAATAATTACAATATAAACACAAATTACTTTAAAAACACACCTTTAAATACCTTTATCTTTACGATAAAATAAATAGCAATATTTTCCACATCGAAATTATATCACCATATTAATTTTAAAACACATATTACATTTACTTTGTAATAAAATATAAAACAAACACTTCTTGGATACAAAATATACATACACTAACAAATAATAAATTGATCGGATATATGAGGCGTCAAGAGCTACCAACTATATACATCTTGGATTAGCAACAATAAAAGCGAAAAGATACAAAATATTCACATTTTTACTATTTATATGGCTTACAGTAATTTAGATTACGCCTTCTTAACCAATCATAATCCTTAAAACAATAAATAAAATGATGTATATATTTATCAATTAATTTATCAAGACAAATATATACCAGACATTTAGAAAGAATGCAAGATTGGTATTTCTTGTAAAATCGTCTCCTTCTCAAGAAATAACAATCTTTCGTTAACAAAATATAAAAAGCTAACAAAAATTGAAGATATTGCGCTGCCACAATTTACAAAATACATTTATTCAATATATATATATATATATATATATATATATATATATATATATATATATATATATATATATATATATATATATATATATATATATATTCTTTTTATATATCTTCACCTATATATATAAAATCATTTATATATATATAGTAAGACGTAGTATCCTTTTCAAATGCTTTAAAAATATTAATAATAATAATAATAATAATATTAATAAAGCTTTGTCAATAACGACCAATGATAATCCAGATTTCAAAAATGAGTTTCAAAAGATGAGTTTTCATTGGTTGTTATTCGTACTTAAAAATACAAACATATTTACAATATTTTCAGACTGGACCATTGCAGCGTACATCAAATATATATATAACAGAAAAGAAATATTGCAATGGCAATACTTGGCCTTTACCTTAAAATACATAAATGAAAGTAATGTTATATATTTCATGTACCACTGCATTACATCTTTGCCCACCCATTATGAAGCAAATTGGTACATTTTGCTTTATGTACATGATGTTAAAACATTGGTTTCATTTACATAGTGCTCCTTCTTCAGTAGAGACTTCTGATGATGAACCCAATGTATCTTCGGCATACGACCTACTTAGATAGTCAGCTATGACGTTATCTCTCCCACTTATATGATTTAGGATAAATCTGAACCTTTGCAAGTATAAAGACCATCTCATTATCCTATTATTTTCATACCTCTTCTTGTTCATAGCCGTCAGCGGTCTATGATCTGGTCGGACTGAAGGATAAATTCCTTCCCGTAGAGGTATGGCTCGAATTTTCTGATGCCCATAACGATCGCTAATGCCTCCTTCTCTAAAGTTGAATACCTCTGCTGTGTTACAGACAACTTCTTACTCCCATATGCGATCGGATGGAGAATTCCTCCGTCTTCTTGTAAGAGGACGTATCCTAATGAAGTGCCGGACGCATCCACTTGCAGCGTGAATGTTTTCTCCAATTCTGGCATCTTCAAGATGGGCTTCGAGCTCAAAGCTTCTTTCAACTTCTCAAACGCCTGCTGATGTATGGATTCCCACCTAATCTTTGTTGGCTCACCCTTCTTTGTTAAGTCGGTCAATGGCGCTGCAATTTGTGCATAATTCTTTACAAAATCCTGGTAGTAACCAGTGAGCCCTAAGAAGTTTCTTATTCTTAGGTGGCTCTGTCTTCTTAATTTTGATTACATTGTCTTCATGTAATCCTTTAGTGCCATTGCCAATAAAATGACCTAAGAACTCAACACTCGACGAGGCGAACTCGCACTTCGTCGGCCTGATGGTGAATCCCTCCTCTTGAAGTCTTTGAAGTACAGTCTCAATCGTGATCGTATGCTCGCGCCAGGTCTGAGAATGGACGATGATATCGTCAATATAAAAGTCGACATCATTGATTCCATCCAGAATCCTGCGCATTGACCTTACAAGCGTTGCTCCATACCGAATGGCAGCTTGAGGTAATGGAAATGTCCGTCTTCGGTTGAAAAACCGGTTTTGTAGCAATCCTCAGGCTTTATTTTTATCTGCCAATAGCCTTTGGCTAAGTCAAGTTTTGTATAAAACTTGTCCTTGGCAAACTTGGTGAATAAAGTCTGAGTCGTAGTCATGGGCTCAGGATCGAAGACCGTAATCCTATTTAAGGCCCTGTAATCTGAACATACTCTTTTACTTCCGTCCTTTTTCTGGACAACGACAACTGGCGCTGAATAAGGCGACGTAGAGGGAACAATGATGCCCATTCGTATCATTTTATCTGTTTCCTTCTTCAATTCCGTCCTTGTCGTAAATGGTAATTTGTACGGCTTCAGCCTGATGGGGGTATCATCAATAAGGTCTATTGCATGATAGTAATTCTTTGCGGTGCCAGGCACGTCTGTAAAAATTGCTTCATGCTTCTCTAAGATCTTCAATAACTCTCTCCTCATAGCATCTGTTATGTCCTCACTAATCTTAGTATCGGACAGCCTCTCCTTTTGTACCATCGTGGGATCCATTTCTACTAACGTGATGTTCTCTTCGTTTTCAGTATCTAGGATCACTGCAGAAGCGCCTATATTCACCTGATGTTGACCCATCTCTTCTTCTTCTTCTTCATCCTCCTCTCTCACAATATACTTCTTTAACAGATTGATGTGATAAGTTTTAATCACATCACCAACTTGGATCTTGTAATTATCTTTACCATACAACTCCACCACTGTGTATGGCCCACCCCATCTCATCAGCATCTTGTTGCTAGAAGTCGGTAGGAGAACGAGAGCTAAGTCTCCTACTTTCAGTTTTCTGGTCTTCGCGCCCTTGTCGTAATATCTTTTCTGCGAAATTTGGGCCTTAGCTAAGTTTTCTCTAGCCAACTTTAGAGTTTCATTTAGCCTTTCTTGCAAGTCAAAAACATACCTGTACGTTGACCTTGCCTCTTCAGGATTAATATCTCCTGCCCAAATTTCATGCAAAATTTGCATCGGACCTCGCACAGTTCTTCCATACAGGAGCTCGAATGGGGAAAATCCTGTGGAATCCTGTGGAGCCTCCCTATATGCAAATAATAGTGGTTCTATGAATTTATGCCACTTCCTCACTTGCTCACTGCACATCCTTCTGAGCATTCTTTTCAGGGTACCGTTAAACTTTTCTGTGAGGCCTTGACTCATTGGATGGTATATGCTAGAAAACTTCTGCTTAATATTAAGCATCTTTGTTACATCCCTCATTAGATCAGATGTAAACTGTCTACCATTGTCACTGAGTATTTCCTTTGGCACTCCCAACCTCATGAAAATCGATACCAAGCTTTCTGTTACCTTCTGGGCAGTTATGCTCTTTAGAGGTACAGCTTCAGGATAGCGAGTAGCGGCATCCACAAGTGTTAGGACGTACTGATGCCCTTCTGAAGATGGTGGTGAGATTGGTCCGATCAGGTCGATTATCACTCTTTGAAACGGCTCTTCAATGATGGGCATTGGACACAGAGGTATCTTCTTCACTGAGCCTTTCGGGCACGTTCTCTGACATATATCACACGAGTAACAATGTTTAGTTACATCCAAATATATGTTCGGCCAGAAGAACTGTTGGGTAATTTTACCCATTGTCTTCTTTACCCCCTGATGACCACCGAAGACTTCGTCGTGTGCCACCTTCATAACTCTACTTCTGTACTCTTTTGGTACCACCAAAGTAAACCTCTCCTGTTGGTTTTCCATGACTCTTTTAAATAGTACACCATTCTTTACTATATACTTGTTTTCACCTCTTTCCACTGACCTCCATATCCTCTGTAGAGTAACATCGTCTTTCTGCTTACTTTTAAAAGTCTCCCGATCGCTAATAAGTTCTTGTACTTCATCACCATGGGCTATTTCCCCTTCACCCACAGCTACAACATTCTTTTCTTCAGAACTTTGAATGTGAACGACTGCATCACCTCTCAATATCTCACCATCTTCGTAAGTACGATCTGTTTCATCAGACCACTGTGTACTTTCTTCAACTGATGTCACCTGGACATCTGTTATACCTGTGTCTTCTTCAACATCTCTTAGTGGTTTTGTAGGGACGTCATCTTCTTCTTTTCCTGTAACTTTTTCATCTTTAGGTGAACGCTGGGACCCTATCATCACATTCAGTGATGGCTCCGCGGTTGGCTCGACATCTTTATTATTGACGTCCAAGGATTGTGGCACTGACGGTTTCCCTCTGTACAATACTTCCACCTCCAAACTCGCCATTCCAAAATTATGATTTGTTTGATCAGATTCTTCTTGTGAATCTTCCTCAGCGTTCTCGGCGATGGGGACCAGCATACTTCTACGGTTATGCCCGACCTCTACTTTACGAGGCCCTCGACACACGGTCGACTCCCATGCGAGGTTAGGCTGACTTAGGGGCAATGCGCCTTTGACATTCCCAATGACTAAATCATATAGACGACTTCCGGCAGCACTGCTGCGGTTGTCCTACCCACGTAATAAGGGGTATCCACATCGATACTTGCGAGAGGAGCTTCAATCACCGTACCGTCCAGCAATCTTATTTTCATGTTGTCTCCAACATAACACCTCTTAGGTACGAATTTCTCTCGCACTACTATTACATTACAACCGGTATCTCGGAGGGCTTTGACTTGATAGCCATTCACCGTCCCATACGTTACAGGTAGGTGTGACACTTCGTTTTCCACCTTCTCTATTTCATTCAGGAGACTCGGCTCTTCACCCGAACCATTCAGGACTTTATTGCCGCTATCAGAGGACTCCGGATGCTCCCGTGCTCTTTGCTTCTTCCTTCTGTTTTCCTGAATTACTTTGTCCTCTACCACTGCTGTTGAAATAAGGAGGGACTCTACAGTCTCTTGCGAGATGCCCTCTCCTTTGACACTTAAAGCACGTGATCACCTCCCTGGGCTCACTGCTACTGCGACGATGACCCTGTCTGTCGCCACTCCCACTTCCGATCCTGCTTTCATTGTTGGTTGCTCTAGATGCATGTTGGTTGCTATTTTTATGATTACTATTCGTCGAGTAACCACCGCCTCTCGATCTAAAATTATTATTGTTATTATGACCTTTGTCTGCGTGATTGTGACTTCGCGTGTGACTATTTGATACGAACTTTATACGATGCATTTCCATATAACCTTCTGAACAAGTGTTAAATCTTATCAACTGAAAAACTCAATGGTGTATCTGGTGTCAGTGTTACATTTGCTGCAGAAATCCACTTTTTAAAACTTCAATTATCTTTTGTGGAGTACACCTAGGGTTGTCATCTTCGTAGGACTCTCATGGTTTTGTACTTAGCACAGTACCCACTTTCAGTAAGTCCGTACCTTTCTAATAACGCTCTTTTTAAACCTTCATAGTTCTTCAGCTCTTCAACAGTCATATTGTTGAACACACTGACTGCTTTACTTGTAAGGAAACACCCTAAAACAAATGCTCGCTTTTCCATAGGGATGTCGTTCGCCTCCGCTTGTTTTTCGAACATTAATAGATATTCTTCGATATCATTTTTCCTTTCATCGAAGAATGGAAGCTTCAACTTCGGGTATTTGCTGGCGTAGGAATTGCTGTGGCTGCTCTGCGTGCTTTGTGATGCTACTGCTGCGTCGTGTTGGCGCTGTTTATCTTCAGCATCAAGCTTCATCTGTAACATCCTCTCCTCTGCTTCTCTTGCATCTTTTTCTGCCTCCAACTTAACTCTTTGAGCTTCAGCTTCGATCTTAGCTTTCTCTACTCCAGCTTCAGCTTCAAGCTTAGCTTTTTCTCTTTCATCCTCCAACTTAGCTTTCTCTCTTTCGGCTTCAAGCTTAGCTTTCTCTCTTTCAGCTTGCTTCCAGCTTAGCTTTCTCCCTTCGCTCTTCCGTCTCAAGCGCTAACTTTTTCTCCTCTAGAGCAGCAGCTATCTTTTGTTGCTCGATCTCCGCTTCCTTAGCTAACTTTTGTTGCTCGAGCGCGGCTTCTTGAGCCATCCTATCTTTTAATGCAGCAGCGAGTTCCTTAGCCGAAAAACCCGCGGATTTGCACATCTCCATAAACTCAGCATTAGAAGAAGCCATTGTTACAATTGTTGTATCCAAAACAGATTATAAAATATACCGTTCGTTAACAAAGTCACTTCTTGACGCACGAATCACAAATCACGTTTTCTACCAAAATTCTGAAATTTGGCTCACACTGATACACGTATGAAAACCAATTTCTAATCGCAAAATTACAAATATATATATATATATATATATATATATATATATATATATATATATATATATATATATATATATATATATATATATATATATATATATATATATATATACTAGTTTACACAAACTATAGTAAAATTTGCAAAAATCACGGGAAAATAGTGTTTCACAGAACACAAAGTAAGTGAAAATCGGGAATTTCGAAATCACTACTTTAAGCCGCTCAACTTTGTAAATTTTACTCCCTATCTAAACGATAATAATAAAATATATATATATATATATATATATTTTAATATATATATATATATTTATAAAAGCATAAAATATATATTACTAAAATTATTCCAGTGTTTCTCTGTTTCCAAACAACGGATATTGTTGCAATAGCAAAATTGCTATTTCACCAATATGCAAAAAAAAATCATATATGTTCAACTTCAATAAAACAAATAGTACAAATGACTATATTGACAGTTAAAAACACAATATCAACATATATCCCAACTGTCGATATTGGTAAGAATGCTTACACAATAACTCTGGCACAGGTCTTAGCAAAATTACAAATGAATGACCCTGAGCTCAAATATTCAACAAAATAGCAAAATGAATTCACTACAAGCTATTCATTGATAATGAAATAATGACTGAAGGGTTATAAAATAAGATCCCGGACAGGCCCCCATTTAATAATGTAATGCGATTGGTTGAAAGATAATAAATTCTATGTCAAAACTTACTCTTCGAACTGATAAACAAATCCTTTGGCCAGGCCCCCGTGACAATCCAATCAACTAACACCTTTTTAGATTCTCAAACCTGTATTGTAACAGTATCCAGGCCTCCTGTTAAATGAGTTATCGGCCTGTGCAATATTGCAGAGCAATTCTATACTTAAAACTCACCAACTTATCTCTCTGAAGACCCTTCAAGTGGAACAACGGTTTGACCGAGTTCTTTGCCTTATGTGAAAACCGTTCAGTCAATATTATTCCTTATCAATGAATATTCCTGTTTTATGATCAATGTTTTGATCATGAAACCAATGTCTTTAAGACCTAAAATAACTACTACTTGAAAATTCAAATAAATGAGAAAGTAAAATACGTTTGGAAACACTCAAGGAAACTACTGGAGTAAATTTAGAAATATTTTAATAAAAAAAAATAAATAAAAATGTACTGTTCTTACAAAACTAGGTTTTATAAATTCATGAACATATAGTTAGATGTCCTTGGATATCTACATACATGCGCATAGAAAATATAGAACCACAGTACTAAATACCAATGATATATTTTATGCTGTTAATCAATACAAAATACAAAAATGCTTTATCTTTAAATTTATATAGATCCTCGACCATAAATATGTATCTATAAAATATACATAAATATTTATGTTCAAGAATGGATATAAATACATAAATTATATTAACAAAAATATACAGACTGATCGAGATAATAAATCTTTACTTGAAAATTAAATGAATTTGACATTTACAAAAGACGTCGATTTTTAAGTGTGTACAAAATACTGCAAGGCCAGCTGACATATAAAAACAGCTGTTACTACAATGCAAAGAGTTGCCTATTAGTGATTTAAACAAATCTTTTAAATAAACAAAAAACTGTGACT
>JABUQX010134426.1:10000-24669 GCA_015478945.1 Trachelipus rathkii | reverse complement strand
AAACCTATATTATAACAGTATCCAGGCCTTCTATCAAGTGAGCTATTGGCCTGTGCAATATTAGAATGCAATGTTAAACTCTACAAACTCACCAACTTCTCCCTGAAGACCCTTCAAGTGGAATAACGGTTTGACCGAGTTCTTTACCTTATGTGAAAACAGTTCAGTCAATACTTTTCTTACCAGCAAATGAATCTGTTTTGTGATCAATCTTACAATCACAAAAACCACGTCTTTAAGACTTAAAGCATTAGCTAATTGAATATTTAAATAAATGAAAAGCAAAATACGTTTGGAAATAGTAAAGGAAACCACTGGGATAATTTTAGAAATATTTTAATAAAAAAAAATAAAAAAAAATGAAATGTGATTTATGAACAAACTGGGTTTTATAAGTCCATGGACATATAGTCGGATGTCTATAGATATCCGTATACATGCACACCGCACATAAAAAAAATTAGTGTACTGTATATCATTCTATTTCTCCATATATATATATATATATATATATATATATATATATATATATATATATATATATATAGCAGTATATATATATATATATATATATATATATATATATATATATATATATATACTTCAAAATATCTACAGGTTTTATACTTCCATGTACATATAGCCGGATGTCAACAGATATCCGTATATATGCACACCGCAACTATAGAACCAAAATGTTAACTACTAAGTATATATATATATATAGAGCAGCAGGGCCTAGTAAAAAACCATAAGAAAGAGAAGTATATGTTGCTATATATATATATATATACTATAGAACCAAAATGCTAACTACTAAGTATATATATATATAAATATATTAAATATTAAATATTATGCTCAAAAGAAATAAATAAAATATCAACATAAATACTCTATCAATATATTCATATAAATTCTTGTCCATACATTTATATATATATATATAAAACATACATATAAATATATGTCCAATAATATATATGAATAAATAATATATATCAAAATAATATATGGACAGACTGACTTTGCAAATGATATAAAATATTTACTTGTAAATTAAACGTTTTTGACAATTATTGAAGGCATCGATTTATCAGTGTGAACAAATGAATGCAGTCACAGCTGGTCAGGATCAGCTGTTGTCTTAAAGCAAAAGAGTTGCCAACTAGTAATTAAACAAATCTTAATTTCAAATAAATAAAATGTGACTTTAGTAATTATTCGTATATAAAATAATGTAACTTTAATCGTTAAACACTTTATGTTTGTTAACTCAAAAGAATCTTTACCATGTTACAAAAAATACACATTAATAATAACTACCCTTACCTGCTAGTGGTATATAGCAACACCGCAGACAAAATGCATTTGCATATCGCAATCAACAGACGACACCTTTATAATGGCAATGCAAAGATTATATTTACACGAATAAACACAATTATATTTAGAACACAGCTTAAAACAATATTGGCTTTATAAAAAATAAGCCACGAGATTTCCACATTGAAAATTACAATACCTTAATGCATTTAAAAACATTAACACAATTACTTTATAATAACATATAAAATAAGGCACCTCCACGATTTACAAGACTATGCACACTAAAATAATAATAACAACGATCAGACAGAGCAACAAGTGCAGTACCAACTGTAAACACTTTGATTGACGACAGATGAAAGCAAAAAGATCACAAAATATTCATAATTTACTATTTATACAAATCTTCGCCAACCAGTTTACATCTGACCATCCAATCACAACTCTTAAAATAATTAATAAAATGATGTATCCACTTATTAGTTATTTCAGTAAAGCAAATATATATTACACATTCAGCACGACCGAAAATTGGTATTTCTTTACAATCGAAACTTTGTTCAGAAGAAATCTCAATTTTCCTCTAAAATCAAAACATAAAAGCCAAATGAATTTATACATTGTGCGCTCCACACTATACAAAATTAAATATTATTCCATACATATTTATATATATATATATATATATATATATATATATATATATATATATAGCAGTATATATATATATATATATATATATATATATATATATATATATATATATATATATATGCATATATAAAGATATATATATATATATATATATATATATATATATATATATATATATATATATATATATATATATATATATATATATATATATATATATATATAAAACAATTACATACATATAATAATAATGCGCAGTAAACTTATAACAGTTAAAAAAATAATAATAATAATAATAATAATAATAATAATAATAATAATAATAAATACACATAATAATAATAATAATAATAATAATAATAGTATTATTATTACTATTATCACAGACTTGTGAACGACGCCAATCAAAACTTAGGTTCCAAAAGTAAGTCTTGAAAACCAAGTTTCTATTATTGGTCGTTTACATGAAATGCAAAGCATATTTACAACTTTCTTTGATGAGCCGCTGCAATCATACATCGTATAATAGAAAATGAAAAGAGAAATAGCAATGACAATGTTGGCCATTGCTTTACAATACATAAATGAGGCAAAGTTATGTATTAAGTGACAATGAGTAATATCAAATTTGATGAAAATCGTGTTTAAAATAAAGAAACTGCTTGTTTCCATTTCCTTTTTTCCGAAACGGAAAGAGGAAAAGAGAGAAGAGAAAATTGCAAATATTCTTTATTCCAAACTTTTTTCATTCCCACTACGCTCTCATTCTTAAAATTTTTCACTTCCCATTCTATAACCCTTTGTAAAACCATTACAAATAATATATATATATATATATATATATATAGCAGCAATAGCAGTAGCAGATAGCAGCAGTATAATATATATATATATATATATATATATATATATATATATATATATATATATATATATATATATATATATATATATATATATATATATATGCTCAAATTCATTTGTGTGCGTAAAACAAAGAGGCTTTTAAGGGAGAGAAAGAAAAAAAAGAGAAGGATAAAGAGGAGGGTTTGGTCACTGACTCACGCACTCGATTCTCACGCAGCCGCACAAAGATTGAAGCACACACGCGCGCGCGCACGCACTGTGCCAGGCACACACACGCGCCATTGTCACACACACACACACACGCATTCTTTCTCCCCTTCCTTTCTTCAAAACTTTCATTCTCAAATGCATTTCTTTTTTGCGTTTTGCTAAAATGATTTTTTTTTTATGCAAAATTTTGTTGGGAATTTGATTCTAAATTAAGATAGAGTTACGATTAAAACTCATTTGCAATATTATTTGTCAAATGAAGACATTATAACTTTGGAAAAATTACAATTTATATATATATATATATATATATATATGGAGAACTGCTGTTAGGTAGAGAGCAGCTGTCGTTAGGAATAACAAAAAAAATATATATATATATATATATATATATATATATATATATATATATATATATATATATATATATATATATATATATATATATATAGGCGGGAGTAACCGCCACTGCACTATATATATATGTATTCGGTGAACCAGTAGGACCCCACGATAAGGCGCAGTCCAAGGTTTTGGCTCCACCAAACCGTTTTGAAGATATATAGTATATATATAAGTATATATATATATATTATATATATATATATATAAGGTTATTATATATATATATATATATATAATATATATATATATAGGTAAGCCCATTTTCCAGATAGTTTTTTTTTATTGATTCGATTCAACACAAATGCTTGATGATATATAGTATTCATTAGCTAAGTAAGATTCAGAGTAGTGGGAAATAACGACGGTCGACCGAAAACTTGTTTTTTTATTTTTTTCAGGCACACCCTTGTTTTTATATTTTATGTACTTACTCATTAATTGGGTTTATCTCTTAAATAATTTTTGTATATATATATATAGTAAGAGTTAGCAGATATATATTTGGCATATCTCGATTGTTTTTCTATATTTAGAGATTTACCCATATATATATATATATATATATATATATATAGGGGTGCGCGGTAATAAGTGACAGTGCCTAAATATCGTTTATAAGTGACCGAGTTTACGTGTTGAACATAGTTTAAGTGACCGCGCTTAGATATTTTGCACAATTTGGTAATTAATTTAAAGTAGAAGATGGCGGAAGGCCAGAATCTAATCCCAGGGGAAGATGGCAATGCAAACGAAGAGGGAGAAAATGAAAATCTCGAGTTGAATGAAGGAGATACTGCCAACGGACATGAACAGAGACAAGGAGAGTCAGGGGGGGCGAAAATGTAACGCTTTTAACCCAGGGGGCACAAGCACCTCCAACAGGGGCCCCTCCGGCACCAAGTCCTCTAGATCCGAGTATAGTTGAGCATAATCCTTATCACGCTCTTCTGAGGCAACCCCCCCAAGGAATTAGACAGGAAGAACCTTCAAGGAGGGATGACATTCCGCAATTCTACCAGAAGACCGCCATGTTGGATAGTACTCTGAACTTGCAATTGAAGCCGATTACTACACAAGGTGCTGTAAAGAAAAGAACTCGTGTAAATTGGGGAAGTGGTGTAGACCCTCACACTCCAAACCCGAACGGGAGTAAATGGGAAGGTATAGAAAGAACCGGCACCACTCCACAAGGGTCAGAGGACCCGCTAGTGAATCCTGATCAGTCTAGGGGACAAGTCCTTCCCCCTGCTGGGTACACAGCAACTGAGTAACCCCCTAGGAGGGACAACAGGGAATAACACCCAAATGAACGCCCCAGCAGGGCAAAATAACTTGTATTATGGTGGTCCTCCGCAGGGAACCACCCCTCCATCTCTTTATCACAGTGGTATTCCGCCTGGAACTACCCCTATGCCTAACCAACCTTATTCTTATCCCGGAATGTGGACTGGATATCCTTATATGCCTCAAACAACTGGAGTTCCCTTTTATCAATCCAACCTATTCACACCTGCTCTACCTGAGGTGCCGGAAGGGTTGAAACTGTTCGGTAAGAGTTTAAAGACTAAACTTTGGCGTGGCATTCAGTACGAAGAATACGTCGTTTCATTGAATGAGAAGATCAGTGCTTTAGGTACATTAACAGAGAGCCAAAAGATCACTTTTGCCAGGTCAGCCATTTCATCTGATTTAGATAGTGAAGCGAGGCATTATCTCTTGCAAGATCCCAGCTTTTCTAGATTTACCAGATTAGAAGATTTTCTGTCTCAATTAAAGACCTTCTTACAGCAAGAAGATCAGCGGACTGTTTTCGATTTATGGTTAGAGTTCATAGAGTACAGAAGAGAAAAGGAGTCAATTTTTACAGACTTCATTCTAGAATTAAAGAACATGCTCAGGAGATATCAAAGTCGGTTGTATAACCTTGACAAAGAGGCAGTGTTTACGTCTAAACAGATAAACATAATGGTCACCGGTAAGATCTTACAGAATGTATCAGAACACAGGGATGGTGAACGGTTAAAGGAAAAAATATTGCAGATATTTGATACAGATATGAATCTAACTGAACTGTTAGGAAAACTGTCTCAAATTTCAAAAGGTGCTTTATTAAAGATTGACAACAAAAGACAAACGGAACTCCGCACCACCAAAGTGTTTTTAGCCCGAGAAGAGCGGGAAGATAGGCAGAAATCAGAGTATAACAACTCTTACAAGAAAAATAAGGAGTCTTTCCACAAACCAAGATATGAGGATAGGAAAAGAGAGGAGATAAGACCAGTTAATGCTCCTCGGAGGCAAAGAGAGGAGGTAAGATCAACTAATACTTTCCGAAAAAAGACAGAAGAGGCAAGGTCAGAGCATGTCCCACGGAAAGACAGAGGAATTCTTAGAGGAGTGACCGAACAAGAATTGAAAGAACACGACGTTTGTTTTTCATGTGAAGTTGTGGGTCATTCGTCGCGAGCCTGTCGATGGGAGCTACCATATTGCCGGATATGTAAAGCATATCACAAGAGGGGTTCTCAACCCAAGTGCAGGGAAGCCCCTCCATGGAGACCTACTCCCGGAGAAAACCAAATGTTCATCCCATACAATAGTAAAGTTGATATGGAAAAAGGTGTAAAGGCCAAGAAACCAGAACGTTTCGTTGCAGATAAGCGAGGGCCCAGGACCTTCTCCAGGAGAAAGGAAGAATATAGGCCCCCAGGTGAGAAGAAGAACACCAGAGTCTATGTGGCTGAGAGCCAACGAAGAGACTCTGAGATAAGTGAAGAAGAAGAAGAAGAGGAAGATAAGCCTCTAGAGAGAGAGCCCTTCCCTTCCGACGAAAGATTAGAGAGGGAAAATTTTCGGAAAGCGGCAAAGACCGGAAGAGAGTAAAAAGAAAATTTAGGAAAAAATATGATAAGTGGGTATTTAATAGAGAAAGAGATAAAACAGTAGCCAAAACATTTTTTCAAGAAAATGTCGAAAGATCATACAAATTGGGACACCATTTCTATACTAGAGATAAAACAGTAGCCAAAACATTTTTTCAAGAAAATGTCGAAAGATCATACAAATTGGGACACCATTTCTATACTAATGTCCACCTTACTCCCTCCATAGGTAGTAAGGAGGCCAAGGCATGCGTTTTATTAGATTGTGGTAGTAGTATTTCGCTCGTAACACCCAAGCGGTTAAGAGAGTTAGAGAAAGAAGGTAATTTTGAAGTACCTCTCCAAAAAACCGATCTTGTAGTGCAAGGGGTCGATAATAACCCGACCAAGCTGAGAGGGGAAATACAGCTGTATCTCCGCATGCATAAAAGGTATTACCTCACTACTTTCCAAGTGAGCGAGGTGAAAGGTGAACCCAGTTGGGACATACTGTTAGGTAATAATATCTTATCTAATTTACCCATCACTTTAAATATGTTTTCCTCTAAAATGTCTATCTACGAAGAGAAGGAGATAGATATACCAGTCTTTGCCAAGCACGGCATTTATTTAGTCCGAGAACACACAGATGGGAATCTCAGACGAGTAAGAGACCCCACTCTGTTCAGTAAGTATCCGCCCAGGCCACCGGTGCCTAGGGAGGAAAGAGTTGTTAGGGATTCGAACCATTTTAGGGATCCGAATCGAACTTTTAGGAACTCGAATCAAACTGAACAACCAGTTGCGAACCATTATTTTCCACAGGAAAGGAAGACAGCTGTCAGTCGACCCAGCACCAGTTGCGAACGGGTATTTTCCACAGAAAAGGAAGGCAGCTCTGTCAGTCGAACCAGCACGCGTTGCGAACGGTTATTTTCCACAGGAAAGGGAGGCAGCTTTGTCAGTAACGCACCCATACAGGCGGCCAGCGCCTAGGGGAAGAAAAGGAAGTCCTGCATCGAACGGAACAGCTCAAGCCCAGTCGAACCAGGTGATAAGGAGAACGGAGCGAGAGAAGAAAGAGACTCTACCCTCCACTCATCACAGTACTGAGCACAGAGGAGCCAAGCCGAAACATAAGCACACTTCTAAAGTAAAGGAAAATTCGAGTCAACCAAGAAGGCTACAGGTTCCAACGAACCCTGACCCTAACAAAGATGGATATCTGATGATCGATGAAGAGATTAAAATCGATTTGAAAGTGATTGAAAACACTGTTTTACCAAGCCAATCGTATGGATACATAAAGGTTAGACTTGAAACTCAGGATGATTTTGAATTAGAGCGGAAGTGTATAATGACACCAGCTCTTACCAGAGGCTCACTATATATAGCTAATACGGTCAGTCCTGTGAGAAATAACATGATTGTCCTCAGCTATATAAATTTGAGCGATAAGCAATTTTATTTGAAAAAAGGAGTGAACCTAGGAAACAGTTATCCGATAATTAGTGAATCGGTTGAAGGGAATCCAGACACAAGAGGACATCAGCGTACCGTTTCAGCCAACGTAGCCACATGCTCCAAAGGTCTTACCAAGACAGAGTTAAGGCAAGTGTACAGAGAGATCATTGAAGCGAAAATGTCAAAAGAAGATGCTGAGAATAGCATATTAGAGAAGCCAGAATACCTGGAAGATTTGCTCAATCTTTTGATGGAGTTTCATGATGTATTGGCGCTCGATGACGATATTGTCCCTGTCTGCCCGCTTCAGAAATTTGAAATTGAATTACTTCCCAATGCCCCTAAAGTTATCTTTCGTAAACAGTATCGTTTACCACATAAATATCTGCAAGATATTGATGATTTTACAGACGCGGCATTAAAGAAGGGATATATTAAGGCTTGTTACAGCCCACACTCCTCACCTTTACTAGTGGTAGCGAAAAAGAACAGCAAACGCCCGAGAGTCTGTATCGATTACCGTTACCTCAATTCTTACAGCGTTCAAGACGTCTTTCCTCTGCCATCGATTGAAGAAATATTTACCTCACTAGAAGGCAACACAGTCTTTACCTCAGTAGACCTCCTGGACGCGTACAATTCGCTAGAGGTCGAGGAAGAAACACAAACGCTAATGGCATTTAGGACGAGAAAAGGCCTCTTTTGCCCCACTCGTTTGATGTTCGGCCACAAGAATGCACCTTCAGTGTACGCTAGGGCAATGATTATCGCCTTAAATCATCTCTTAGGACCAGTCGCACAGGTCTATCTTGATGACGTACTAGTGCTAGGCAAGAACGTTACCGAACACTTCGAAAATTTGAGAAAAGTTCTTACTGCTTTTAGAGAAAACAAGTTGAGGGTAAAACTGTCCAAGTGCAGTTTCTTACAATCATCAGTTTTGTACCTAGGGTTTAAAATAGGAAGAGATGGAATTAGTCCTGACCCCACGAAGGTGGAAACTATGAAGAGTTTTATCCCTCCGACAAACGTCAAAGAGACACAGAGTGTTCTTGGTTTCTTCTCTTATTTTCGCTTCTTAATAGATAACTTCGCAGTCGTTGCACAACCACTGTACGATCTAATAAAGAAAGATGTCCCATTCATATGGACGAAAAAGCACCAAAAGGCATTTAACACCTTGAAAGATAAGTTGGTGGTACAACCACAGTTAACATTCCCTGATTACAGCAAAGAATTCTTCGTGAATACAGATTCGTGCGATTACGGAATTGGAGGCGTGTTGTACCAGCTTACAGACGATGGGAAGGAGAAGTCCCTTTCCTTCGTCTCCCGAGTACTCAGAGGTAGTGAGAAGAATTACGATACGATCGAGAAAGAGTGCTTAGCCGTGGTGTTCTGCTTGCAAAAGTTTAAGAACGCCGTCTTCGGCTACAAAGTCACCATTATCACAGATAATCAACCTCTTTGTTTCATCTTTCGCAACAAACAGCAGACTGGTAGGCTAGCTAGATGAAACTTATTCGTAAATAGCTTCTCCCCCACCATCGTTTATAAGAAAGGTAAAACAAACATCCCACCGGATTATTTGAGTTGACATCCGGCACCTAACGTTTTCGTTATTAAAGCTGTGTTAGAGAATAAAGGTGATTACCTCGAACAGATTTTGTTCTGAGTAGGGAAACTTTCATAAAAGAACAAGAAAAATGTTCAAGGTTAGGTAAATTGGTGAAATGGGTTAAAGCGAACCCAAAAACCTATCCACACATTTTCATTAAAGGTGTTTTATATTATGCTACACAATCCAGACCTTATGTCATACAGGTCCCCGACAGTATGATATACAGTGTAATAGATCACTGCCATGCTTCGCTAGGCAGCGGACATGGAGGACCGCTAAGAACAGAAAAGAGAGTGGAAGAAAAGTATGCTTTTCCCCACCTTTCAAAATTGGTAAAAGAGTATTGTAGCCAATGTGTATCGTGTGCCAGAGCAAAAGGTCCCAAACCTCCCACAGCAGAGATTAATAGATGGCCTTTGCCCTACACACCCTTTTCACGCGTTCATGTTTACAGTATAGGGAAACTCCCCACTTGTACAGAATCAGGAGCCCAATATATACTGGTATTCCGCGATGTTTTGACGCGTTACGTCGAATTAGTGCCTTGTAAACTAGGACAAGTAAGAATTTCCGAGCCGCTACAAAAAGGGTCATATGCAGGCACAGTGCCCCCCAACTTCTTGTGTCGGACAATGCCCTAGAGTTCACAAGCCAGGTGTTCAAGGACCTATGCAAGGCATGGAGAATAAAAAAGGTAGAGATTTTGCCTTACAAAGCATCCCAGAACGGAGTTGTTGAAAGAATCAATGCTGATATTGAGTCTTTCCTACGACACTATGTGAAAGACAACCACAAAGACTGGGATAAGTATCTGAGTTTTGCCCAAATCGCGATTAATTCCGCTTATAATCGATCTATCGGTTCCTCTCCACATTTCCTATTGCATGGTTACATAAAGAGAGTCCCTTACGAAATGCCCGATTATGTATCTCCTTTCGTTAATAAGCCAGAGAAAAAGAGGTTCATTTCAGATGAGGGAGATGTGCTGATAGAAAGGATCGACACTATAAGAGATTTAGCTAGAGAAAGGTTGGAGAGAGAAACAGCAAAGACTTTGGAGCAGCAACATAAGAAAGCCAAGAAAAGAGAATTCAAAATCGGAGATTATGTTTTCATCAGAGCTGTCAAGAAACCTCATCATAGTTCAAAATTATGTTCCAAGTTTGAAGGGCCATATATTGTACGATGTTTGAGAGGACCAAATAAATTGATGGTAGTTTGTTTGAGTTCAGGTAACACTTTCCCTGTCCATGTAGACAACGCAAAGGTGATTGCAGCAGAAAAGATTACCGACTCACGGTTTGACTTTATGAATGATGAAGTTTGGAATCCTCAAGCGGTTAAAGAGATGTTAAGCTCCAAGGAAGGTGATGAAGCCAGAATGGATGAAGATGCACCCGAAAGTGACTCAGAAATCGGTTCAGAAGTAGATGATGAAGTAGAAGACCACTCTCCTCCACCAGAACCGTCACCTTCCCGTTATTCTTTCCCAACTCCTCCACCACAAACGACTCAGTTTGGATATAATCCTCTTCCAGCTCCCCCACCGCCATCAACTCAGTTCGAATACAACTCGTATACAGCTCCTCCACCACAACCAACTCAGATTAGAAACTACTGGGAGAGTTATCAAGCTCCCATAGAAGAACCTACCACGGTGGAACCCAGAAGGTATAGCGATGAAGTTGTAGAAAGAAGAAGATATAGCGATGTAGTCGCAGGAAGAGCACGCCCTGACAATGAATTTATCTGTTCCACTCCTAGAAATGACTTCCTAAGAACCCCCTCTTACCCCTCGGGTCAGAGAAGAGAGTTTAGACCATCTTTGTCACCCATACAACAAGAGATTTCAGTAGAAACCCCTGTTAGAGAAATTCTTCAAGAGCCACCCGCATACGAAGGTGAAGTATATGGAGCCTACGGCGGATCCCCTCCAAGAATTCCTTCCCCAGAGAAATCTCCCGATGTCCCTGAAAGAGATGGCCATTATCCCATTCCCACTGTTGTAGAATCACCTCCTAGGGAAATCATCAGAGATGACAGAAAACAAGATCCGTCTTACAGACCACATAATTTGTTTACTGGCCCCAGAGATTCTACTCCCAGAGTTACGAGAAGTCAAACAAGGATGAGAGAACAGGCTTTACAACAAGCAGAGGTAAAAGACACCACGGAGACTATAGCGAAGACTCCTGTCCAACCTCCGCCTGTCAAATTGGATTTGAACACAATAGTTAAAGGGAATAAGACATACTATTTGCCTCCCGGCTATTGATCATTATTCCAAGTTCTGTAATTTTTGTAGATTTAAGAGAAATCCTTTAGTTTTAGAAAAGATTCTTTAGTTTTAGAAGATATTCTTCAAATTCCGAAGATACACTTTAATTTTAAGTGGATTACACTTTAATTTAAGAAGAACTTGTTTTAAGACAATATTGGACATACATTTTGCATTCGCATTTGTATAGCTTTTTGCCATTTATTTATTTTAGAAATACTAGTCAGATTACATAAAACCTTAAGGTGGATTTAGTAATCAAACGATCTATCATATAAGTTATTAATCCATTAGAAAATTTAAAAGGTGTTTAAGACGAGCCTTAGCTCCATTTTTCTTAGAAATAATTGACTTAAACAGTCATAATAGTTTGCGATTAGTTTATCGTTATATTTCTGCTTATGTTTTTTTATGCTAATAAATTTTAAGAATACGTTTACTAAACAGGGGGGAGCAAAACATTTTTTAAACAAAAAATACTAGAAAAAGCAAAAGAAAACTTTTCTTAAAAGGAAAAAAAATAAGAAACTTAATAACGTTAAGGGAAACTTAATTAAGTAATTGAAATAAGTAACTAAGTAATTAAGTAACTAAGTAATTAAGTAACTAAGTAATTAAGTAACTAAGTAATTAACTCAACGATGAATCGAACAATTAAAATTAAGAAAAATAACTCGACGAAATCAATTAAAGGAGGGAACGGTTTGTTCACTACCAATTAGGGTTAGCCGACCTACAAGTAAGAGTTTAATAACCAATTTATAATTAAGAAACCACTTAGTTTAGAAAACGCAAACGGCTTTGTTTTAATTAACTATTAATTTCTAACGTTTAAAATTTAATCAAGTATGATTAGGCGACCTTGTTATTAACGAAAATAAAGGAAAAGTATAAAATGTTTCAATATGGTTAAAATATATTCTATTTGAAGTTCGGAAAAATGATCTTGTTTCTACTCACCATCATAACGACATGTCAATGCGTTCTAGTGTAGGTGAACGACATACAAGATCTGTGAGGTGTGGTGTTTTTTTAAGGGGTTTCTTATAAAATTTTTCGCCCAAAAAAAAACCCGGGGTTGGGGGGAAGTTTTAAAAAGTATTCATAGAAGGATATTAGATCTAATCATTTCCTATAGAATGTCCTTCAGACATAAAAGAAACAATCATCAAGACAACTAATAGTAGTAATAATATTAAAATTCATTCTTAGCCAACGTTCGAAAGCACATTTCCTGAATGTTTAATCGTCCAAGGCTCATCAATGGAATTTAAACTATACCATTCGAGTAAAAGTTTCTAGCCCAGAAAAATTGAATGAAGTAAGTGAGTTACCTTGGATCTTAGCACGATCAAGAAAGAAGAAAGAAACGAGCTGCTTTTGAGTTCGGAGGAGACGTCCTCCAACCATTCTTTTTGTACGGCCCACAGATAAGTAGTAAAAGCTCCTTAGAGAAAAATTAACATCTTAGAAATTCGTTCTACATCAAACTACTTATAACCGAGTTAAAAGAGCAATTGAAAGCAAACACTCGTACCTTAATAAATTTTAGGGATAGCTTACGAAAGTTAATAGAATTCCAATCAAGTCTAAGTGCTACGCATAATATTATAAACCAACTGGGAAGCATAAGGGCATTAGTAAATTTAGTCGAAAAAACAATAACCAGCATACACAATATTCACCAATTGGTGATAACCTCACTCCAACTGGCAAAAAACAAAATTACTAACTCCCAACTTTTTTCTCCAATATTCCTCTTACCTTTTATATTAGAAATGAACAAAGAAACTAAACTACACACGGTTATACCTAGAAACAAAAACATACCAATCTTTCTTAACTTACTCTTGGACTATTCAATCTGCAGCTAGCCCCTATGAACTAATTACTTTAATCCCTTTTATCTCAGTGGAGAAATTCACTTCTTATAAACTCATACCTTTTCCTACTCATCTTCCTTTGAATCAATCTTTAGTTCGAGTTATGTACAATGACCCAAACAACTATTTCTTTGTGAATTATGGTCAACGGAAATACACCTATCTTAAAGAATCGGCACATCATCTTTGTCGACATTTAGGCCAACTAGCAGTTTGCCCCCAATCCCAAGTATTAGCTTCTATTGATGATCAGTCTTGCTTGTTAGCACTCATCCTAAATTTTACCAATGATTTTTCACATTGCCCTATTGCAGAATACAAATCTATGGAACCCTATACTGTCACTCTAGGACACTTCACTCTTATTTCTTTTTCAGAAAAAACTAGGGCTTCAATCGCATGTGAGAAACCCAACTCTATACAGCATGTCTATGACTATGTCTTTACTATTCCTCACAGATGTGCTTTCATTTCTTCTAAATTTCAATTTAAGAATCCAATCCATTTGGAAAAGAACATAACACTCTCTTCCTTGATTTCTTATTCTGATCATGTTCTGTTCAATTTCCTATCGCATGTTGCTTTACCTAACATCTCCTCAGTTCTGTTTCCTAAGTTTCAAGCTTTGAAGGAAATCCATTGGAACCAAAGACTAGATCAATTAAATCAATCAATGCATCCTTTTACCCCGTATTTTCCGCAAATCAAATTCATCCCATATATTGGAGGAGGAACCTCAGGAACCATCTTCTTCCTTGCGGTTCTTGTCATCGCGTACTTTGTTTGGACCAAAAGAATATACCTTTGTAGGAAGTGCATACCAGAGGTATCGAATCCAGCTGAAAGCATCCCACTTCAGGCAATCCCAACATCTAATGTTCAAATACAAATAGCACCTGAAGATGCACCTCCGGATAACGCGGTTCAGATCAGATCTCTGCCCCGTTCTCCAACTCCAGCCCATCGATTGTCCCTACTTCCTCGACCTCCTATGCCTCTTCCTAATCCTCGCGCTATTACTTCTTCTGAAGATCACGTGACTTATTCAAATTAAAATCAGTCTTTAAGGTAAAAGACTCTCTTATAAAAGGGGGTCC
>JABUQX010134426.1:5000-7500 GCA_015478945.1 Trachelipus rathkii | reverse complement strand
GTTGTTTTCATAAAACGCCCACACGGCAAAGCCACGATGCACTCCCGTCCACACCATGTTCGATACTAAAATGGGAATGTCGGCGGAAGAAAACGAGACCGCGAGCATCTGCCTTCCCCCGACTCACCCCCAACAGTGAACCCCCAAAACTGCTCAATTGGTTCTGCCGCACCTTATATATATATATATATATATATATATATATATATATATATATAATATTATATATATATATAAAATATATATATATATATATATATATATATATATATATATATATATATATATATATATATATATATATATAATATTGGGCCAGCCTCCCGAAGCATCATGTATGTAACTAAAAAAATTATACAGCTACAGGAAAAAAAATAACATTTTTGATTTTAGAAAGCAATTTCATCGTCAATTTTAATTTTTATTCGGATAGTTTATCAATATAACACGCTTTAAATACTAGTATAATCTTAGATCTGGCAGGCGAACGGTGTGATTGACCTTGAATCCTGCATTACTTCACCAGAACGAGTAACGAAATAGTATTTTATTTTACGCTTGGAGAAAATGTTATTTTTTCTTTTTATATCCTTTTTGGGTTCGAGCCGGCGGAGGGACAGAGGGGGACGAAAGTTCCCCCGTCATCCCGCGTACAGAAGAAATCGGACTCTGTCCCTCATCCGTGGTAACCGTGGAATATCCTTTCGTTAAAAAGAAAAATTCAACTTTGCACCTTTGCGTGTCACTCGGGAGTACTCGAGCTTCTTCATATTCTCAGAAAACGGTACGTATCATACAAGTTTTCCAACATTTTTTACTATTTTTAAATTGTTGAAAAGCGTTATTTGTTCCTTGTTTTAAATTTCAGGGATGAAATGCCTCCTGAACACTATATGTTCTGAATTTTTCGTAGCTGTTATAGTTTTTTAGTTTACATGCATGATGCTTTCGGGAGGCTGATCCTTTATATATATATATATTATATATTTATTATATTATATCATAATATATATTATATATATTATATATAATATATATAATATATATATATATATATATATATTATATATATAAATATATGTGTGTGTGTGTGTGTGTGTGACAATCCCAGTTTTAAAACAACAAATATCTCAATCCATATCTTCAAAAACTACAATAGCTAGCAGGGAAAGGAATACAGTTGTTGATCCTGGTAGAAAATTTTTAATTGCGGAACTGTAAAAAAAAAAAAAAAAAAAAACATCTCAAAACTACAATAGCTACAGCGAAAAGGAATACATTTTTAGAACCTTGTAAAATTTTAGTTAGGTAAATGTAAAAAATAAATAAATAATAATATTGGCTATTTTTTTTTATTTAGGAGAGGGAATAGTAATATAATATATATATATATATATTTATATTATATATATATATTATATATATATATATATATATATAATATATAATATATATATATATATATATAATATATATAATATATATATATATATTATATATAATATATTATATATATATATTTATATATATTATATTATGGTCAGCTTTTGATTATCCGTATATGTATCTTAACTATTAATGCTAACACGTAAAACGAATACATTGCTGGAATGCTGGTCGAATGTTTACCCTGGAAATTAAAAAAAAAAAAAAACCAAAAAAAAAAAAAAAAATATATAATATATATTATATATTATATATATTATATATATATATATATTATTATTATATAATATAATATATATATATATATTATATATTTATAGTATATCTATTATATATATATATATATCTATATATCTCAAAAACTAAAATAGCTACAGCGAAAAGAATACATTTTTGGAATCCGGTAAAATTTTCAACATAAGAAATGTAAAAATCAATAATAATAATAAAAATTGATTGTTAATAATTATAGTAATATGATTAGAAGGCATATTTAGAGACCTTTTTATTGGTTCTTCTCTCGATAAAATAAATAGACATTTATTAATTTTTGCTTTTTTTTTTTTTACTAAAGGATACCAAGGGTATAACCGCCCGATTGGCAGGGAGTCGGGGTTCTCGGCTCGGGGAACTACCGGGGTAGGACTAATTCCCCCCCCCCTCCGGGGAGGGTCTCCGAACCCCGCTCTTTGGTATTTGGGTGTCGGGGGGGTCCTTCGCCCCTCCCTACGGGGTATGGAAAACGTCCCCCCTATGTTACCCGTCGGCTCGCGCCCCCTAGTGTGCCGTATAAAGCAAAATTTAATAGAAAAAGTCTAATTTATTTTATCGAGAAACGCAATAAAAGGTCTCTAAAATAGGCCCTTCTAATAATATTACTATAATTATTAACAATATTTTTTTATTATTATTATTATTTTTACATTTTTCTTCATGTCCAAATTTTTACGAGGATTCCAAAAATGTTTTATTTTTCGCTGTAGCTATTGTAGTTTTTGAGATATCATTTTTTTTTTTTTTTTGTTTTTTTTTTTTTGTTTTTTTTTTACATTTC
>JABUQX010134425.1:0-2500 GCA_015478945.1 Trachelipus rathkii | reverse complement strand
AGAAATTTTTTCGTGGATCTCAATAGTTTAATTTTACATGTTAATGACATGACTGGTTTTATTAAAAAAAAAAAAAATTTGAAATGTATTTGTACTTGATGCAATGTACTTGTACGTAAGTGCAATTGATATTTCCTCTATTGTACTTAAAATACAGCGTTCTGTACTTAAACTCGAGCCTTATATATATATATATATATATATATATATATATATATATATATATATATATATATATATATATATATATATAGAATATATATATATATATATATATATATATATATATATATATATATATATATATATATATATATATATATATAGGGAGGGTTTGTAATGTATGGTATGTATTATGTATATATGTATTATATGTATGTATGTGTGTATACAGTTAGCCTCTGCAATAGGATCACGCATTCATGAAAAACGGGTAATGACCGGCCAGGCTTTTTGTTTTATAGAGAATTTGCGGTAAATTTTGATGATTTGCACCGCAAAACGTGACGTGAAAGAGACGGAGGGGAAATGAGTGTGAGAAGGGTTTGGTGGGTGGGGTCCCCTGAGGGATTCGATTTTCTTTTTTTTTAAGCCTTAAAGCAATTGGAAACAAAAAGAAAACGAAAAACTGAAAATTTGAGTTTGGTCAGTAATATTAAATACTGGTTTATCAAAAAAATTATATATATATATATATATATATATATATATATATATAAAGATATAGATATATATATATATATATATATATATATATATATATATATATATATATATATATATATTAGAGTGGTTCAGGGTGATTTTTCACTATCCGCGAATGCGGTATAGCTAAAATCACTCCGCGGATTGCGGATAAGCGGATAGTTAAGTTTTTAGACTTTTTGCCACAGGTACTTCATATACACACAAATATATATATATATATATATATATATATATATATATATATAAATATATATGTATAGAGACATCCACCTTCTGCTATGTAAAGAGCGTAAAGTGGACCTAACTCTTGCACCCCACCAGGCTCTTTCCCGCCTCCACACATTTGGAAAATGTTATATATATATATATATATATATATATATTATATATATATATATGTATAGTTTTATATATATATATATATATATATATATATATATATATATATATATATATATATATATATATATATATATATATATATATATATATATATATATATATATATATATATATATATATATATATATATATATATATATATATATATATATATATATTATATTAATACTTGAAATTAATAATTTTCAAATTATGCTTCAAAAACAAAAGCTTCTGAGCCTTTCAGGGGAGTGTTTGCTTCTTGTTTTTCTCGTCGTAAATGAGACCTGCACCACTGAAAAGACGCTCACTAGCTACACTTGTAACATGCTAAGTATTCCCTGGCGATTTCTGCAAGATGTAAAAACTTTTCAACTATCGCGCCACCAAACCAGTGATCTTTATCTGATTCCATTCGCCATTTGATATACTTCGAACAAAGATAGAGTGTCTTTTGACACCTCTGAACAAGACTCATCATCGCTGCTAGAAGCCAAAAGAACGTTCATGGATTCAGCAATGGTTTCGCTAACAGATGGTAAATATATATGCTATATATATATATATATATATATATATATATATATATAGCAGTATATATATACATATACATATATATACATATATAATATATATATATATATATATATATATTACATATTATATATTATATACAGTATATTTATATATATTTATATATATATATATATATATAGGGTTATTATTATTATATATATATATATATATATATATATATATATATATATATATATATATATATATATATATATATATATATATATATTATATATATATATATATATATATAGTTATTAGATATATATATATATATATATATATATATATATATATATATATATATATATATATATAAGGTAGTGCACACACGTTTCTCATAATTCATAGATGAATACTATCCGCTATCCGCAAAAAAATTCATGCGGATGTGAATTCGCTACACCATATATATATATATATATAAGGAGTATATATATATATATATATATATATATATATATATATATATATAGTATATATATATATATATATATATATATATATATTTATATATATATATATATATATATATATATATATATATAGTAATATATATATATATATATATATATATATAGAGTATATATATATATATATATATATATATATATATATATATATTTATATATGTGTATTTGTATGTATACAATATAATTGAAGGTTAATCTCGTAAGAGTTTTTCAGTTCCAGGGAACAGTAATCAAGCGATTGTTTTTAGAAACTTAAAAATTCCGCTATGAAGGGCACGAAAAACGCGTGAAAGTTAAGCCAATGGATAAACAGGAAAACGGTTTTAACACCTAATCTGAAAAATTGAACGAAGTACACAACA
>JABUQX010134424.1:22500-36803 GCA_015478945.1 Trachelipus rathkii | reverse complement strand
GGTAATTATATATAATATATAGGTGATACTAATAGTAAATATATATGAAATAGTATTTATAGTATCATAATAGTATATTACACCTTTTTTTGTTTCTGTGAATGTTCTCTCGCATCTTCTGTGCTTTCATACTTGAAATATCAATCTCCCTCACCTTCAAAGCTTGCGTCTGTTGCTTCATCTGCTCAGGCGTTAATAGGCTGCAAAAAATCTAGCTTAGGTGAGGGATCTGAAGACGTTTGTAACGACCCTCCCATTGAATACGAGGATTGCCCCGTGAGTGGTGGTTATGGATGGGTACCTGAACTATAATATATTTATGGTAGTACTATAAAATAATATTATTACTAATTATTAGTTGATTATTACCAAATATTAATGAATATCATATATAAAAGTAATAAAATATATAAATATAAATAATAGTATATTAAATATAAAATAAACTATAAACTATATAAATATATAGGTATTTTATATTTATAATATCTTTAGATAATATAAGTATAATAGAAAGCTTAATCATGCAGAAGGTGTCAATTTTAGCATACTTTTTGCATATTTTCAAATCTGAGTATTAATGTTTGATTCCCATGGGATCTGTTAAATGATTTGCCTTTCCGCCCCCAATATCTGACTGCTCCCTAAATTTCGAGGAAGGGGCTGACAGTCACCCATTCAAGCCTTCCCTTCCCTCTACGTTACGCTAATGAGTTCGTATTAATATGTAATAATATATAAATGTCGAAACACCGCCCTCCACTCTTAATTTTGTCTGTGTACAAACTCTTTCCACCTCTCTCAGAGGCTTCGATATTCAGCATAGCTTTTATCGAGGAAAGCAACTTATTCTCGACGCGTTTTTTTCCATCTACGTTCATGGTTTTTTTTACTCGGGTCCACGTCTCAACATTTCTGGAACTCATTCCCCTCTATACATGCCTCTCCAATTATTGACACCATCATTTCAATAAGCACGCGAGTCAGATACTTGTTTGTCCAAACTCCATGCAAACGAGCCTATATCTCACCTTGCTTCTAAATTACTTCATTTCTGTAAATTCTATATCTACTCGTCGTTAGAATTTTACGAATTCATGGGAGAGATGATTCTTGAAAAGATTGGAACAAAAAATACGTAACAAATTATAAATAAATTAGAAATTATGAAAATAAGAAGCTTTTTTTTAATGATGGATGTATAAATTCAAAATGATCTTGAATAAACTAGAAGGTCTAGGATGGTATAATTCGATGGTATTTGTATATTTACGATGAAGAGTTGTTTAATCCAGAAGAAATCCGAAAATAACCCTCAGTAAACTATTTATTAACTAAGACTAGTTAAATACAAATTCTAATATATATTATGCTGGTATGTTCTCAAATTTGCCAACTTGTAAGAACAACGTCAGAAAGCCTTCATGCCCAATACTGGTGGCAGGCCAGAGAATCCTCCTATAGGTTTCAATAATATTAAGATCAAATGATCTTTTACGCCTCTGGTGAGATGCAAAATGAGTCATTTTTAGTTCTGCCAAAGGATGTTTGACATACAGGTATTAAAGATTTTATGATTAAACAGACACAACAATAAAGTCATTTAGATAATGTAGACTCGGATACCGCACTTATGAGTATGTTGTTTATTTCTTAATATGTATTTGACTATAAGTCTTGACAGCGGCATACTCACAACTTTTATTGAGACTGCGATGGTATTTGGTTGAACCCTAATTTAGAGAATATAAATTTATCAAAGTAAATTATCGATACGAAAATTGTAGTGTGAAAACTGAGATTTTAATAAAGTGCATATTCCCCAATATGTTACTTAGCTTATTATAATAGACCCATAGAATGTAAATATGAGATCGTTGAATAATCTCAAGCAAAGAGGATTACCGCTTTAACTGCAAAGAGGTCAATGATAGGCACATTGGTTATAAACTGGTCTTATGAGAGACGAGAGAATACTAGTATCCCAAACAATAGCTCACAACATACAATGCATAAACTCCCACTTCTGAAGTATGTAGTAACAAATTGCATATAAAGCTTGCTATTGGAACTTGATAAAGTATTAAGCAAATTCTTTAATACGTATTGTATGTAATGTATAATTAACTTCTATATCATTTATCAACTATTTTTCTGTCATCTATAATTTTAATTATCTCCTCAGATTTTCCTAGGTTTCCTGGCAAACAAATCATAAGGTTGTAAATTATCTCCATGCCACACTGATAATATGCTCCAATGTTCATTTCCTCTGCCTGAATCTTTCTCTTACTATTCCACCGTTACAGCAATACACTCCAGCTCTGCCGTCTCCAGTATGTCAAAATTCCGTAATGGAACGCGGGTGTTGATTTAAAATAACCTCTCTTTAGCCTAAAGGGCCTAATGCTCCTTTTATGATTGTGTATACAGGGTGCTCTTCAAACATTTACCAGAGCTCCTTACATCCTCTCTAGCGGTAAGTTGTACCTTCTTACTTTCCCTATTCTTTTAAATCACTACAATTACTATTATTATTTAAAATAATATCTCTAAGTATATCGAGGTCATTCTCATACACCGTAGTTAAATATAATAAATTAGTTCAGTATTTCCAAATATTTCTCCACGTTTTATTGCATCTACTACTGGCCATCAGACTTCGTTTAAATATTGCTTTATAATAAATTTGTCTTTCTTCATACTATCTCTCTATCCGTTTTACTTCCCACTCGTCAGACACCCATACTTGCTTAAGTCCATACTACCATATTATATTTACGATCTTCTTCTATTCATGCCATCTCTTAAATGTGTTAAACTATACGCCTCATATTGCTGATATAATGAGGCATAGAGAACTGAACAAATGCCTATCGTTTAAATCCTTGTGGATGTTACGTCATAAATCACCCTTCTTGAGAACCTAGTTCGATTATTTTGACACTTCTGCGGGTAGAAACCGTTAAATGCTTTAATTACCCTGATATCTCATATGCCCCTGTCACCTTTTATCTTCCTCTCACACATATCTCACACTCTCTTCATGGTATGGAACAATTTACCTGCCAATACTATAAAGGTACAATGCAGAGATCTTACTGATTAACTATAAAGTTTTCTCTCACTAAATTCCTCGATTCAAAGAGTTTTGTAATAAATATTGAAAACGCTCCTATTTTTTCAAAGTACTGCTATAACACGTTTGTTTTCTCTTCAGAATTTAGTCCATCCGAGCTCATCGTCATCCCCTTTCTATTATTCTCCCATGAACAACTTTATGTGTACATTTGCCGGAGTATGAGAGTTATTCCTTTATAATAATTTATGTACACAATCCTATATATCTCTTTCTCGTAGGATTGGAACTATGTAAGTGATTACTTCAGTTCACTTCTTTAGGTGATTTCCTTGTTTCATTCACAGTTGCTGACTGAGGCTACCAAGGATGACTTCTGCCTGTAACCAACCCCTCTCCTTCCTATAAAACATATGATTATAGTCTTTGAACAACTCCCAGAATGTTTTACCTCTCTTGATTTGTTAAACCAAACTCTTTCCTTAGATTTATTATACAAGGCAATAATATTTCTTTGTCCACCTGCTCTTTCACAGATTCTCCCCACCTTCACCATCCTCTCAAACATTTTAAGTTTTAATAAAGTAACCATCGTACCACCTCCGGTATTTAATTTACTTCCTAGCGTCTGTAATTTTAATATTTTCCAACTTGCTGGCCATTCTCACTTCCACCTCCATGATCTTCAAGTCGACTTATTCACTTTAGAGTCTTCCCTCCATTGTTATTAAATGAAATCATCCCCTTGCTCATCGTACTCCATTAAAACACAAAAAGATTAGCTTAGTTTGTTCTTTGGCCGGATGTATTATTTCTGACAAAAGTCGAAAAAATTTTATAATTTTCTTTCAACTTATTTTATTCGACAAAATAAACTTCGTCAAAACCGTTAAAATCAATAACGTTTTTTTTCTAACTCTTAGATATTGTGTTGTAAAGAGACAATAAATCAGCCTAACATTTTCTATAATAATAGAATACGTTCCTCTGTGGTAGGATTTTTTTTTATATATTTTGGCAGGTACACTCAAAAATTTGCAGCATTCAGAATTAGCATTACAAAAACAAGGGGCGGCTAGTGGTACAGAAAAAACTAGCTTCTTAAAATTGAGACGTTTCAGAAAACTAGACAATTTTTGGAAAGTTTCTATTTTATAAAGATCAGATAAATAAATTAAGCGAAAGTGCTACCAAATTTCTACTTTTAGAAAATTTCCGTAAATTCTCATTGGAAGGGGCCAGGAACAATTTGCCTGAATAATGTAGTACTTATCTTAGACAATACATTGGTTGTAGCGGGCACGGATGCACTTGAAAATTGCCATGTTGTTGTAAAAAAAAGAATCATTTGATAGAACCACTTATTGAAGAAAAAGTGTACAAGATTTAAATAGAAAGAAAATTTTTTGCAATTAGACCATTAAAATAAGGTGTTTGCATCTTGACAAATTAAAAAAAAAAACCACCCAAAATTGCGTAGCGAGAACTAACCAAAAGAAGGCTTGACATTTCTGGCTATTTTAATAGAATATGGTTAAAAAAATTAATTCAGTTTGTGAGAAAGTATTTTTAGATCAAGATTAATTATCATAATTGTACGCATTGTGTATATTTAACGTATACACAATTCTAAAGAGCCAGAACCTAGATAAATGCGAAGGTAAAGCTAGCCCAATAGTGTCCTAAAATAACGTTACCCAATGTAACAATAAAATGGCCATGCCTATTGAAACCATTCGGAATAAATAATTTTTTTATTGTGTTGGTTTTGAAATGGCCAATATATAAGATTAACTATATAACGATTTAAATTTTAATTATATATTAGGTTTATCGGTTGCAGCTAACCAGGGCGGTTTTGAGTTAGGTCTTTTTCAAAGTAAATGGTTTCCCATAGTTGCAGTGTGGAGAGATTTTTGCCTATAAAGACATAGATGAATTAACTGAGTTTTTTGCGTCGCATGAATTAGAAACTAAATATGTTTTCGCTATCCATCAACTTTTAATAAATTGGAAATCCGATCAGACGCCCCCCCCGGTCAAAGTTTGCTCCAAGGCCGTCTCCCAGCAAGTCAGGCAATATTGATGAAAGGCTGGAATTGATTATAGCGGTTAAGGAGTAAAAGGGTTCATTCATTCATGATAAGTAGAAAATGAATGGGGAGAAATGGACAGACCTTTGAGCAAACACCACCATTTATAGATTCAAAAAAAGATATTTTGACACGTCTAAAATATTGACTAAAGGCGATGTGGAGGGAAAGCAGAGAAGGAATAGAGAGAATTGCGAGAGAGAGAAGTTTCAAGATCAAAGCATCGTGGAAGATTCTATCGATGGTTTTTGATATGTCTGGCGGCACAGAAAGGAATTCAGAATCAAAGGAGATCAGAAAGGAGAAAAAAAAGAAAGAAAAACGGATGGTAGAGCATATCCTCCACAAAAGCACGATACTAGTGATCAGAGATAGAATTAGCAATGATTTAGTTGCTGTCCCAATTTTTCTCCTGATTAAAGGACTAGGATCGGAGGTTGAAAGCCAATTACGGGAGATAGTTAAAGTGAAGTTGGCTAAGAGTTCATAAGGGTTCCTCCCTTTGTCGCACACTAACCTGACACATGACTGCATGTTTCCAGCATGAAGTAAAGGCTCGAAGTGGAAAGGTTACTGACGAAACAAGTATTCAAAGGTAGAAGTGTATCACTCAAAAGAACAATGATCTTACAGGGAGCGAGCGTGCAGCAGGATACCATTAAGGTGTGTCGCTGTTTGTGGGTGCGGGGGAGGGGGGGTTGATTTACTCTCTTGGAAACGTGACTCACCTTTCATTTGTGGATAAACAAGATTATTCTAAAAGGTTATAGTTGTTACTTGATATACCTTTCGAATTAAATATTCTAACCACAAAACACCTCTCGTAAAGAAGGTTATGCCGGTTGGGGTGCCTTGTGTATAAAGAAAAAGTTACGAGTTTCTTAACATGGGTGTGTGTAGTCGTAGGGCCTATTCATGTTCACTCTACTCTCCGTTGCTCTCTTTTATCGACACCTTGTCAAATCCTCTTTCATGCCGTACGAAAATGTTCCATGACTACTGGTTTATAATATCGTGCCATCCAACCTTCTAAAACTCTGTTCCTTAGATTGGAAAATTCGTGCTAACACGTTATCTTTTCTCACTTACCCTTCCTCAGATTGGAATTCACCAGCTAAATATATATTATAGTATAGATATATATATAGTATTATATATATTATATGATATATAATATAGTACTTATATATGATAGGTGAGGGTATATATATGTTACTATATATATATATATTATATATATAATAGATATTATATATTATAGTAATATACTAATATAAGTATATATATTAGTGAAGTTAGTTAATGGGCAATTGACTATATTGTATTTTAAGTGGATTGTACAAGTCTGATGCAAGCTGTTTATGATGGATATTCCCTGTTCGCTCTCTCTCTCTTTTTTTTTTTGTAAGAGGAGAATTTAAAAGACTATGTGGAGAAAAGGAAGCATGAGTAATCCCCATATTTGATACGTAGTATATTTAATATACATATAATATATTTATAATATATAATACAAATATATTATATATAATATATATTATATATGTATATATATATATAGATATTATATAGTATATATAGTATATATATATAGCCCCGTAGGGGGGGGACATCAGATTATTTTCTTTTTTATCTTAAAGAGATTACTTTCATATATTAATAAGGCTAAAATAGAAAAAACTTTCTTTTTATGAAAATTGGAGTATAGAACATTTTTTAATGTAATTTTAATTTGTTTGTCGTTTTATAAGTCAGTTCACGTATTTGTTTTTTTGTTTTTTTATTTTGCTTGCCTGTCCTAATTGTCCTCTCTCTTATTGGGTATTCCGGTAGGGGATGAAGTTTTTTTTTTTCTCTTCTTGCTTTTAAAATACTTATTCATTTCTGTTGGTTCTTAATTTCTTCGCACTTTGCAAAAATTCAGGGGAAATGCATTTCTCTTTAACATACTAGTCGACTATAATTATAATAATCATACTATAGTATATATCATTAAAGGATATAATATACCTCAAAAAATACTCCCAATGAATCACATATAGAATTATACCAAGGCGGACAGGACGATATATCATAGATACTATACAGTTAGTAATATATATAATAATATAATTAGTTAATAAAAATATATTTATATAATGACATCCTACCTATTTTAATATGGCCGATAGACCTATCATAATAAGTTATTTTTCAGTGAGTCTTGAGATTAAATATTTTGGTAATATATATAAAATAGATATCATATGTCAATAATATAAATATATATATATAATATATTATTATATTATAATTATATATATATAAGTACTATTATTATATATTAAGATTATATATATATATATAGTTATGTTAATATATATATACTTATGTAAATAAAATCCTCTCATAAAGATTTATCTATCTATCATTCGCTAGCAATTTTCCAATATAATAAAAATATAAATTTATTTTGTTAATATAAAAAAATTCTTCTCTTGCTCTCTTAGCCGATTGATTGACACTTGCCTTCCTTCCACTCACTTAATTTAAGTCCAATTTCTATTAGTCTATTTCTCACCTGCGTCGAATTTGCAAAAAGTATGGTTTGAGCCTTTTCAGATTATAATAATATATCTTCTTATAAGTCAGCAACTATTGTGCCAGCTAATAAACCTTAAGTGTTAATACATATTGTGACCTGTATGGTTACTAGATCAAAATTCATTTACAAAATATTTCACAAAACTTATTAATATTTAAAAGATGAGATAAGTATGTATCTTAAATATCACAAACTTGATCTCTAACTTGTTTGAAAAATATTCAAGAAAAAGAAATGCAATTTCTTTTTTTTCTTTAATCATTTTACATTGTTCTAACACGAGCATCTATTTTCTTTTTTTCTCTATTAAAGCAGAAGTTCATGTTACAAGCTTCCAAAATGGGCTTCGAAAATATTTTGTCTCGATGTTTGCGTGGAAATTTTTCAAAAGACAAACATCTATATTTTTTCAATTAAGGTGAATGGGTAAGAGCAGTTGCTGTAAATCACCAAGAGAGTGATGAAAGACAGAAAGAAAATAAAGTGAACTCTAATAAACTTTATAATGAATTCGCTCATGATCACAACAGATTTCAAAAGATTTGAGGTTTGTGAAGAAGGTTGAAGAATATCTTGATCCACCTCTAAATCGTAACAATCCATCGTTAATTTCCACCCACATTGTGGGGAAATAGTGTGATGTTTTGATCCATTTTTGCTTTCTGGCGGAGAATAAAGATGGATCCGAGTTAGTTTTCACTTGTGAGGCCAATATTTAGTTTCAGATGGATGCTGTTGTACTTTGCGGTGAATTCATAGCAAGTGCAACAGCAATATAATTATACATTATTGCCAGCTGGTATATTTTCGAACAGCTTTAACCCTTCTAAAACCCTTCTTCATTGTTTCTGCAACATCATATACACTCAACTATATATCTAATGTACTTGAAACCGACAGTTTACGCTTCTTCTACCACCTAATGTAGGAACATTCAAAACATGCTATATATCATATTACAAAGTATATTTCTATTAACTTCTTGGGATAATTAAACCACAATATGACCACTTAGTGATAAAAGACTTTAGGCTCTCATCTGTACAAAAGTACTTCCCTACCTTAACCTAATAGTAGAAGTAGTTTGAAAACTACTTGAATAATTTTGAAAGGTAGTTGGGATTCTTTCTGTGTCTGTAAGAGTTTATTCGGGATTTTTGGTAGTCCCTAATGCGTTGGTCCTCTAAGCTAGTATTAATAGCTATAAGTTATACTATTATATATTATATCATTTTTAAGTGAATGTTAAATATAGATTATAGAGGTAGGTATATTATATATCTATGTGAGTAATATATAGGTTATGGGGTATATAGAGTAGTATACTATTAAACGTTACGTATACTAATAGTATATAATAAATATAGGTAGGTATATATATACTTTATACTATATAATATAATATATACTATATAGTAATAAATATAATATATATTAGTGGTATATATGAATATACTATATATATATATAGTAAGTATTAATTATATTAGTAATATAGTATATAGTATATATATTAATATTTGGGGTAGTGTCTAAAAAAACAAGTGCGGTTTTTTGGCATAGAGGTTTTATTTCTAAATAAAACAGGTATTAATACCTAATAAGATGAGAAAATATTTATTTGATAAATTTTTTATTTTTTTTCGTTTTACTTTTTTTAATATTTTTTATTAATTATTTCTTAAACAATTTAATTAATAAAATTAGATCTCTCTCTCCTCTCTCTCTCTCTCTCTCTACTCTCTTCATCTCTTCTCTCTCTCTACTCTCTCTCTCTTCTCTCTCTTCTCTCTCCTCTCTCTCTCTCTCTCTCTATCTTCTTCTCCAACCCCTATCATTAATTTGTTTAAAAGCTTGAGATTAGTAGCTAAGGTGATTTGTTAGAGTTAAATTTAGGGTTATGGTTAGGATCTAGATTTAAAGTTTACATTGCATTTAGATTTACTAATGGCAAAGAAAAATAATTTTTAATAAAAGAATATTGTTTTTTTTATTATCGTTATTATAACATTATTTGTTTTTACTCTTAATATAATTACTATCTTTTCTACAGAAGATTATTTGTAGCCTCTCAAAGAATATATATAGCAAGGTATTGCAAATATTAATTCTTTCCTATCTAGTCCATATCTAAATTGATTTTTAAGTGTGGACTAAGTTTCTTTTTTCCATTTAAGGTTTAATAAAATAAAATTTAGTTAAAAAATTTTTTTATAATTTTATTTACTTTAACTGTATTTAATTAAAGAAAACAAATACAATAAAATTTTAATGATTTTGGTAATGAGAAAAACTATAACACAAAGGTAGAGAGACTCCATTTTTTATAGAAAAATAAAAAGTCCATAAGTTTTATTTTATATTTAGGGTAAAAAATATTAAGTACTATTTGGCAAGGGTGGAGTGAGGTGTGAGTGATTTTTAAGTTTTTAATGCCTTTTTTTTTAAAACAGGGCCGAATGTAGAAAAGGGGAGTGAGATGTCTGGATAATTGAGTTGACTATTATCTAGGGTTCATCATAATTCTACCCATTATCTTATTTTATATATATACCCCTTGGATTCCTCACCTCTCGAATTAATGATAATTTAACTCTTTATTGATCATGCTATCTTATGTAACTATATGTTAATAAAATACTTAATTTAAATTATAATAAATTGATTGACTTTAAATGTACAAATTAAATAATGATTATATATCCTTTAAGATTTTTATATAATAGAATATTTATCTCAGAATATAATATATATTACAAATTAATTAATACAAAATAAATATAATAAAATAATTTATAATTATATATATATTTATTATATAATATGTAAGTTTACTTAATAATATAGAATATAACTTTGGAATAAATTATTATATTATTAATATATTTATATATAATAAATAATATATAATTATTAATATTAATAAATTAATATATAAGATTTATATATTTTCTTCTTTATATATTCTATAACGGATACCTATAAAATTTATTTATAATTATAATTTTTAATATAATGATGTCTTTTTCATCATATGGTGAAACTTTTGCCCTGAAGTTATATGTCATATTTGTTTAGAAAATTGTTGATAAAAATTTAGATCTTAACGAATATATTATGTATATATTTATTATAAATTTTGATAATAATATATTAAATTATACTATAACTAATAAATATTATATTAGAGGCATTTATTATAATTTTTTATTAAAATTTTAGAATATTATAATTAATATATAAATGTAAGATAATACTATATGTTAATATATTAATATTTTAATTATTAATATTGTTAATAATTTTATTTTGATAAATATATTATAATTATGGGAGGTGGGGCTCTCGTAGGTGATAGTAATTTAAAAATTTTTTTAATTATCTAATGATTTGTTTTTTATATTTAAGTGATTTATTAATATCAGTTATACTGTGTTATATAAGTGGCCACTAAAACTCCACAATGTGCTCGCTCTTCACAATCTTGTGGTTTATTGAAGATCTATTTTTTTTATAACTACCAGTATTAGTTAATTTATGGGTGAATCATGGACGGGAGGGGCGCATCGAATATAGTCTGTAGTAGTTTAAAAAAATCTTTAAAGAAACAAGGTGATTATCTGAGGGTTTGTTAATCTACCATTCATGATTTGGAACAGTAACTTTGATTTCTTTCCTATCAGATATTTTCACAACTTAAAATTTACTAAGGGGTTTAGGGGGGGTTTTTTAATTTTCCCTTACTATGTTTTAACAGGGTAGGTGGGCTTTTTTTATAATGTTAAAATGAGTCCATAATAAGGTTTAGTAAATAGATAAAAAGGTTATTGGTGTTAGTAGTAGAGTAGAAGGGGGAACCTACAATATCATAATTTCCTCCCTTACTACACTATTAAATCATATATAAATATACTATTATTAATAGATATTAATATATAATTATTATTGTTATAGTATATTATATTAATAATTAAATATTTAATAATACTATGCTACACTATAATTAAATATTAATAATTATTTTAAAGGAAGCTATTCAATGACAGACACACGGACACTAATTACCGTGATTATTAAAGCTCAAATATTATTAATGTCAACAAATTCGCATTAGGAGGGCTTTTGTCATGGGAGTTAATAGCTGAAAATCATGAAAAAATGGTATTACGTTCTTGGTCTGACTTTATGTATATGTATGTATATGTATGCGAATTTGTTTATTTCGTCTAGTTATGTATTTATTCCGAGTTCTTCCTGGACTCGGGGACTTGGCCAGTTTTTGCGTAGTCGGACTCGGACTCGGACCATATAAAATTTAGCCGAGTCTATGACCAAAATTCCAGCAATAAGTAACATGTGCCTGATATTATTTTACATTTTCCTTTGTCACCTTTTCTTTGTTAATAATGTACTTAATACTTTTACAAATTTAACGTTCATCGAACCGATGAGGACAATAGAATGTGCAACTAATTTGACTATTACAACAATCCTTTACTACTCCACGTACAGTTTACATTATGAACGGATATCAAATAAATTAAGTTTCAAATGAAAATAAAAGTTTAATGATTCAGAAAAGTAAGAATATTTTGTAAATTAAAAGTCACAGAATCATTGAAAAGAATTTGATGTGTAAATATATCTCTAAGAACAAGAAATGGTAAAGAAATCAGTAAAAATGCTTTAGAATAAGCCTTGTTGAACAGCTGAATCAAATTATTTTATCATAAGTTGCAATTCTTTTGTATTAATATATAAAATTCAATGTTTGAATACTTTAAAGTAGCAGGTATTCAAAACATAAGAATCATTTGCAGCAGGATGTACTTCATCATGCAGTGTTGTTATATCCACATGTTCTGGAATCAAAAATATTATATTTTAAAAATTATATCAGTAGTTAAAACACAAATTTTATAAGTTAAATAATGAGATGATAAACCTTTTACTCTTGTCATCGATAAAGATAGCGAAATTATAAAAGTAGCAAGTTTAGTGTGAGGTTTTAATTTAAATGTATGAAAGAACTGCAAGTTGCATATAGTTATGCATAATTACAGTACTTTAAGACGAGAATTACATTTAAGATGAAATTCATTATATTTTAAATTACAACTCGTGAATGCATCATTTTTATTAGCATTCATGTTTATGGCATACAGTTAAGAGTTCGAAAGAAATGAATATTTTTCTAAAAACTTCTGTTAAATTATTAGAGGCGTTTTATTGCTTTTTAGTTATGCCCTTTAAACTGTAATAATCAAATTAAACATTATTTAAATTGTAATTATAAGTTAAAGGTAACAATAACTTTGAATTGAAACTAAGTATTTAGAAATTATCAAAGTAAACATTATTTAAATTGTAATTATAAGTTAAAGGTAACAATAACTTTGAATTGAAACTAAGTATTTAGAAATTATCAAAGTAAACATTATTTAAATTGTAATTATAAGTTAAAGGTAACAATAACTTTGAATTGAAACTAAGTATTTAGAAATTATTTTCCAACCTACCAATACAAAATAAGTCATTGGAAGTAAAACGAAATTCATAGATATAATTTTTAATTAAAAAAAGATCTCGTTAGATGATCCTATTCTGACAATCATGCATTTGCAGTATGTGTTTACCCAATATATTTTCTTTTATTGTTGAAGCTTCAGTTATTATAAGCTTCAGTTTCTAATAAGTTCACTTTTCTACAATGGAGATCTCCAACAGGTAGTCTAGTTACCTGTTTTCTTTCAGTGATTAAGGATTGTGCAATGGTCTTTGAGAGGAAGTCAAAATTAAATATATTACTGATCACTCAGTAGTGTTGCTAAGGTGCAATAGAATTCTTCTATTCCTCTAAATTCGTGTTTCCGAAATATTTTAAAGGACCATGGGTTTCTCTGATTACCTTTAATATAATTAACATTTTTATTTCAAGATATAATACAAGAATATTTGAAAAACTATGTATTTAATTTTCTTCCCATACATGATTACATGCGGGAGATCATTTAGAGGACGTCTTGTGCAGACGATGAAATTAATATTATAAACTGAAAAATTTAAACCATAAGTCTTTGACCATTTCACTTGAGAATATAAAGATTTTTATAATTATTTAAGCAGAAACATGAAGACTTGGAGAAGAAAATCAGAGAAAACAATCGACTGAATTCAACAAAAAAATGTTGAATCACTAGAGGTCATTCCATAAAAAGAATAAATAGAAAATAAATAAATAAAAAAAAAATTTAGGATGCTAACTTCCGTTTCAACAGTCTCTTGATCTAGTAGTACAACAGTAGTTTGATTAGGTAGTTTTTTCAACCAGTAGTTTGATCTAGATCTAGATGTACTGTATTTTCTGTTTTCTAACTTCAAAAGATTAGAAGGAAAATTAATTTTAAATCAAATTTCTATGTGTAAACCACGAATTATGTCATCATTTCAATATTAAATTTAGATAAACAATACATTTTAAATGCACTTCTAAATTCACATTTCCCATTGGGATTTAAAAGTGAAAAAAAAATTATTTATTATTATT
>JABUQX010134424.1:0-17500 GCA_015478945.1 Trachelipus rathkii | reverse complement strand
TTGAATAAATTTTTATCATTTAAAGTTTGAACAATAAAAATTAAGATAGTAATATAAGGTATATTTTTCTAGAAATGCAGTATTTGAAATCCAAATCCATAGTTTATATCCCACGTACAAATTGCTATGAAGAGAGGCCTACAACACCGCATCATAAAAAAAAATAAATATAATATAAGAATTAGATAGAACTTTAGGCAACTACAGACCTACCACCGAAGATCTCCAGTTTTTGTGAAAGAGAGTTATATTATCTTCAGTTTGACCACAGAAACGGTTTTTAAAGTGAAAACAGTATTCAGAGAAAGAAACATTATATATTCGAGTTTATAGAAAGGAGCTTGCAGATTACAATATAAATAAAGATCTTCTGGGTTAATGACATGATAATATATATTGGGAAATAAATTACCAACGAGAACACGGTGAAAAGTAAAATCAAATGACAATGAATTTGTTGCGGAGAGCAGTGATGAAAATCAGTTCTTTTCCGCATGGGTGTAGAAACGCCGGGCAATCAAAATATTTATATGTAAAATAAGTATACATGAGTTAAATTAAATAGAATTTGTATCTTAGTCATGGGAGAGAAGGAAAGTATAAGAAAAAGCGAGAAAATCGAATTTGTGGAGCTGAGCAAGACTATTAATAATTTACAAATATAAACAGAATAATAATATAAAGAGCAGATAGTTAAAAAAAAGCAGAAATAGGTACAAAGTAGGATTTTAAAAAAATGTACGAATATAAAACCAATGGACAATAGAGGAATGATTAGGTTCTTTAAATAAGTATCCATCGTACCGGTCTCAAAAAAACTAATTAAGATTATTGAGCAGGAGAAAAAACAATTCCACGCCCAAGGAGAATTCATTAAGGATTAATTACAATAAAAAGTGTTATTTAATAAACCATAGTGTGATAGAAAAAAAAAAGAGTAACACAAAATAAAATTAAAATATATCTCATAGTTTTTTTTGAAATATTTTAATGAAATAAAAATAAATTGGTTTTATTTTAAATGGAACTTGTAGGAAAGGCCAGACTCAATGGAAAAGAGCTTGAAGAGACAAATTTCTTGGTGAATGTTTAACGGTAATTGAAAAAGATTTGATTCGAATAAATGAAGAATATAATTGTAGCAATTTAGAAAAATCATAGTATAATACTTTTAACGGGAACAAAAATTTTTTGAAAGAACTTTCTCAGGAAGATCCAGGTAAATAGTTATCAAACAGCTTAAAGTATGTTTTCATAACGCAGTTAAAAAATTATGTAAAGTTTCTAATATAATTAGTAATGACCTAGTATGTAATTGCTTGATTAGGTATATGTTTAATCATTTCTAAATAAACCATGTAAGTTATAACTACCTTGTCTATTAACGTTAGAGTGAGAAACAAAACCAGAGATAAATATTTGATATTGAAAAAAAATACTTTATTTTAAGACAGGTATCTTAGTAAAATACCTAGAAAGGATATATTTAATAATGACCTTGAGAGCTGATAAGCAAGATTTAAATTTGCTCAAAAAAGAAAAAGATACCCAGATAAAGAAAAAATATAGGAGCAAAAGTTAAAATAGTGGAACTAATTTGAATAATTAACTTTTTCATATTATTTTAAATTTATTTTGCTTTTAATATTTTGATTTGAAAATAAAGAATTAAAAAACTAAAGACTCTCTTCTCTCTCATCTCTCTCTCTCTCCTCTCATCTCTCTATCTCCTCTCATCATCATCTAACTCTCTCTCCTCTTTGCAACTGTAAAACTTCTTTCGTCTTTTCCGTCGTCTCAACTAAAAAATATAAATATATATATATAAATAAAATATAATAATAGTAAATATAATATAATATATAGATATATAAAAAATAATAAATAATATATAAAAAGTATATATAAATAAAATATTATAATAATAAAATATATATAATATATATATATAATATATATAAATCTATAATATAAATAAAAGATAATAATAATATAAAAAATAATAATATATATAATAAAAATACATTTTTGAGTACTTACCGAATTTTCTTTCTTCCATTATCCTAAGTTTCTTAGTATAATAAATACAGACAACTATAAGGAAAAACTGAAAGCTTCAGATTGACTCAAATAAAAATTGAGTTGCAGGTCAATTGAACAACTTCCAAAGCCAAAAAAAAAGAAAGAAAAAAAAACGGGAAAAAATGCGCAGAAGGGGGAAAAAAAACAATTATTAGACAAAATATAAATAAATTGAAGTGTAAAAAGACTAATACAAGTCACTTTATTATAAACATGGGTATTATCTTTTATGGATTAATGTATTCAAATAATTCTGAAATTCATAAAAAGTATCTTAAATATCACATTAAATATTGACTTTTATACTAATTTTTTTTGAAAGAACTAATTATTTTAATAATAAAAATGAATTAAAAAAGAACAGAAAAAAGTCTTGAAGATTAAAAATCTAAATTAACTAATTACTAAAACATTGACTCAAAAAAAGAAATAAAAATTCAATAATTTCAAATTACATTCTTTGTTGAACGATACACAAAACTATTAATTACCATTATAAAGTAGTAGCATAGTTGAAATAAATTTTTAAGACAAAACTATTATTTATTTATTAGTCTTTGAAACTGTTTAGAAAATTACCTCGCCTCTTATTGAAAGTCATTTGATTTGCGTTTAATTTTCAGTTAACATAGTACAAGTGTGTTTTGTTTTCAGTTATTTTCAAAAATTTTAATTAAATTGTATATAGAATAATTACCAAATTATGTATTTTATTTAAATTCAATAAATTACATTTTGGAAAACCTAATGAATCATCTATCAGATTTTTCCTACACAGGTGTTTTATTTCCCAGTGGAAAGATTTCTTCTCTTTTTTATAAATTAGAAAATTTGGTGGCGTAAAATAATTCAAGAAAGACTCAATCAAGAATTAAAAAAAAAAAGAAAAAAAGAATCAATTTATTTAATTAACGAAACATTTAAAAATTGAACGAAAATTCATCAAAAAATATAGTTCATTTAAATAAAGTATATAAATCAATAAATATAAGGTAATAAAAGAGAGAGATTACTAATACCTTGTTAAACCATGTAGCATATATGTTGTTATTTTTTACTTCAATTAAAAAAATGAAAAAAAAGAAAAGAAAAAGAAAGGCTTTGATTTAAAAAGTTTTCAAAATAACTTTTTGCATTAATTTTCATATTTTCGGTCTTTAGGCATCTTTGAAATGAGATTCTTTCTTTCCCTTTCCATAACTAAAAAATATACTATGTATGAAATATGTAGTATGTAATAGAAAATGTAGTGATATTATTAAAAATAAAAGATGTAATGTATTGTATGTTATGTATGAGAGAGATACTGATAATGTATGTATGTAATGTATAGAAATAGATATGAAATAAATGAATATGTATGGGAAAAAATCCACACAAAAACGACTACAACTGATATTTTATGACCTAAGAATGCTCATGCATGAATCGGATTTCTATCACATAAAAATAAAATATATAATATATAGAATAAATAATATATAATATAATAATAAAATAAAAAATAAAGTATAAATTTAATATTAAATAATATTATAAATATATAATATAATAATTCTGATAAATAATAAAATAAATAATATAAAAACTGTATTATATTTAATTCTATAAAATAAATACATATAATAAAAATAATATATATATTATATATAAAATTAATGAACCAAATTAACACGGAAAAAAAAGGTCCGAACGGAAAGTCTTAACGAATACAATCCACATCAAACATGAAAAGAAAGGAATCAAGTTAAAATCACATTAAAAAACGCCGACATGGACCCGAATTAAATAGGCGTTACGGAAAATATTTGAAAGCGTTGTTCATGGATGTGGAGAAGGAAAAATGAAGAGAAAGAAAAGTGTTATCTAAATATAACCAATGGTGTTCATACATGACTGAGCCATATGAAGATATAAGAAATTGGAGAAAAGAGTAAGAGAAGAGACTGAATGGAAAAGACGAAAACTGTGCAAAATGAGCTCTTCTAACAAAGGAGGTATTAAAAGAAAATGTAGAGTGGAGGAGTTCAAGAAAAGAGGTAGACGTCCTTATGTAAATAGCGTATAAGGTAATAAAAAAAGAATTGAGTTACATGAAGAATTAAGAAGTGAGTCAGAAAGAAAGTTGGGAAAGATAGAGGAATGAGGAGATGTCTAAAGAAAGTGGGTCTCAAGATAAACAGAAGACGAAGTTGATAAACTTCACCCTTCACCAAGATTTGAATGTAAAGCTACGCAAAGAACGAAATAAAAAAAAAAATACACACAGACACAAGTAAAAGAAGAAAAAGAGAGAGAGAAAGAGAGATAGAGATGAGGAGACCACAGAGAGAGAATAAGAAAGAAGAGAGAGAGAAGAGAAGAAAAGAGAAAAAAGATGAAAGGAAAAAGGAGAAAGAAAGAAAGAAGAAAAAAAGAAGAGAGAGAAAGAGAAACAGAGAAAAAGAAAGAGAAAGAGAAAGACAGCTAAACTAGTTAGGCTAAACAATAAACAATTAAGGTCCCTAACGCAATGGGCCCCTGAAAAAAATAAAAAAATAATCTCCCCAAAAAATGAAAAAAATAAAACCCTCTCTCATTATTTTTTTTTCTTTTTTTTATAGCTTTCTCACTCCCACAGGATATCTTCGATCACTTTCAAGCATCAAGGAGCTATTAACTAACTCTCGTTATGTGCTTGATTCCTTAGAAATAAACTTTTAAGAGAATATAACACACTCTCACTTCGAAATAAAAGAAACAATTCTATTAGCGAATATAAGAAGTCCCAAATGAATAGGTATGAGAAGAGATCGTGTCACTCGTATTTGCACCAAATATTTAATTCGTATTCTACCCAATTCTTGGACTCCGAAGTCAGAACCTAATATCAAAGCAAACTGCATTACTGCATGCATTCTACAAGCAAAATCTGAAAAACATATTCAATCTTTCTTCTCACTTTCTTTGAATTAAACAAACCTCACACCAACGTAATCAATATATTTAGAAGGTAAGTAATGAAAAAAAAAAACTCAACAAACAAAAATACAAAACGCTAATATATATATAATATATATATATATATATACATAAAAATATAAATATAATAATATAATAAAAAATAATCTATAAAAAATAAATATATAACCAAATATATATATAAAATATATATAATAATATATAGTATATATTACTATATATAATAAATTTAATAAAACATTGTTTTGTCATTCTTCAAAGTTAATTAATTAAAGTTTTGCTTTAAATCTTTGAAGTAATAAACCTTTTGACTGAATTTAATTGGTTTAACTCCAAACCTTCGCTGGAGGAGACAAAATTAAAGAAGAGACAACAACGAAATTGGGAAACAGAAACAAATAAAGGAGTTAAATTAGTCAATCCAAAATGGTTTCGAGCTATCTACTAGGGATAAAAAATCTCTAATCTTTGTGCACTCCAACTCGGACTCCGACTCCTTCAAAATTCAAATTTGGATTTTCAGACATACCCCGAACTCCGACTCCGACCCGATCCACTTAAAGCAAAAATTTCGACTCGCCTCGACCTCCACTCAAACAAAAATTTCGACTCCGACTCCGACTCCGGACTCCAGCAGGTCAAATTCCAAAGAATTTCGACTCATTGACTAGCTTAGTCCTAACAAAGTTACAATAAACAATTTTTTGGGTTTCAACATTTTTTTTTTCACTTTGCTTTTGAAGGGAATAAAAAAAATATACCACTTGTCGTATGATGAATCTAATCTTCCAATGCTATACGGCAAAGAATACCGCTAAAGAGTAGATTGTGAGCAGATATCCGGCCATCCTCAAATTTTTGCTCTACCCGCACAACCGCCTGAATTTTTTTGCCGGATAGCGGATTAGTATTCATTTATGAATTTATGAGGACTAAATGTTCCTCAACTTTCTGTAAAGAACGCAAGATATTCAGACTCATGGGAAATAGTAGTTTGGTACCATGCAATTGAGAGAAGGATGGGATAAATTAAAATGAAGCTGTCTGTCCCCTATATAAAGACAAAAATCGCAACCCAAACCACCAAGAGTGAAAGGCTTGACAGGTGGATGAAACTACGATTTATAGAATAAATTAGAATATTACTCTTTCCTAATAAAACCGCGTTTGAAAGTAGGGATAACATAAGACTATATATCATAAACGAAAATTCTTGTTTGCCCAGACGAGATTTCCTCTAGTTGCAATCGATGAAAAGCTGTGCTTAAATGCGTGCTATTAAAATAAGGTTACTTTAAAGGTGACAGAGAAACACCTAATGCTGGAGAAGATAAATATAGATTTTCAAATATCTGCAAAAACGATTACGCCTCTCTCGCGTCTTAGTTAACTTTCTGGATCCTAGATACAAAACCCAAATTCTTGAACTCAAGTTCATTTCAACAAAGGGTTAAAATTTATTAGTATGCCTATTGTGATGAAATGCTGCTAAAGCAGAAATTTCACAGGCCAATAAATAAAACAGACACCAGAAACAGACAAACATTTACTATCTGTTAGCGAAAACCATTGCAGAATCCAAAACAAAATGGAACGTTCTGGCTTTCTAGCAGCGATGAGCTTGCGTATACAAGAAGAGTGTCAAAAGGACAACATACTGTCATTGATCGAAAAAGATTTATACAAAAAGCGAAAAAACATCTATGGAAAAATCGGATAAAAGACCATTGGAGTATTGATGGACATGATAATGATAAAAAAAGTTTTTCACAATCTTGCAGAAAACTCAGGCAGGGAAAAATGACTTGATGCAGCCCTTCAATAAGTGGTAGCTGAGTGAGCATACTTTTTCAGCGGTGCAGATTCTAACAACTGTATACGAAGAAACGAAGACGACCAACACCGGTCCCTTAAAGGACTCAGAGCTTTTAGTTTTTTTAGCATAATTTGAGAATTATTAAATTTTATATAATATTATTCTACATATAACCTTTATTTCAAATGGGTTGAGGCTGCTGGAAGGAAAGAGGATTGGTGGGGTGCAAAGAGTTGGGCCCCCTCCCATATCTCGCCAATTCTGGTAAGACAACAAAGGTATATAACATATAAATAAATAAATAAATAAAAATAATAAAATATATAATAAAATATAAATATAAATATAATAAATAATAATAAAAAATATATAATAAAATATATATATATATATAATAAATAAATGAAATACGTATTGGCATATAATAACACCTAATATAATATAAAATAATAATAACAAACTGGTCAAAGAAGAGGCTTTCGGCCCTGTACATATGGTCCAACATCTTTTGGCACCGGAAACTATTTAGAGCATTTTGAGTAAACATTTCACAAATTACGTATTTTCTTGTCAAATCTCGGCGAATATGCATAGCCGCGTAAAAAAGTACATAAAGCATCTCTTGTCAATTAGGCTTAAACTCGTTCAACCACAGTAGGTCTCCAGAGAATCTGCTTCAGGCACATAAGATTTCTAACAAAACTAGGTCCAAGAAATACAAAGCAAAAGGAAGAGAACCAGGTTGCAGGCTCTGTCGCCCTATAACCATGCGAAGAAAATCTTCACTTGTTCCTGACAGCGACGAAACTTCCAACACTTCTTTATATATATATAATATAATATAATTATATATATATATATATTAATATATATATATAAATATATAATATATATATATATATAATATATATATATATAATATATATATATTATATATATTATAATATATAATAATATATATAATATAATATAATATATATATAATATATCGAGTATATCAATATATATATATTATATATAATACCTATATAATATATATATACCCTATATAATATATATGTAGAGCGTGGCTTTTAGACGATTATTGCGAAATCCCATGTCCAGTAAGCATTTGACCAAAAAAATATAATATGAAAAAAAATTTCTATGATGGGGACTAAAACTAAAAATCCTCATCCTCAATCCGCGGATAGTGAATTTACTATCCGCATCCGCGGATAAGGTTAAAAAACACCATCCTCCAAATGCTATAAGGGTAAAGACATAAAGATGCAGGGCCAGTGCAACACATGACAAACAAATATTATTTTCAGTTCTAGAAAAAACAAAATAAAAAATAATCAAAACCAATTAATAAATTATAAAATAAAATAAACATCAAAATGGTTACCATAAAAAATCAAATAATTAATATTAGAAACAATAAGAGAAACAAAAAATAAAAAATAATAAAAGTAAAAATTTTAATAAAAAATATGGAACAAAAAAATAATTAATTAAAAAAAAAAAAAAATGTTATTCCTATAACTTTCAAATATAAAAACCCTAAACGAAAGGTATTTTTTAAAGAATAGAAAGATATATCAAACAGTGAATTGTGAAATACTATATAGTTCTCGGTGAACAAAAAAAAATCCAACCAAAAAAAAACCACCCAAGACCAAAAATAAAAAAAGAATAAAAAATAAAACTTAGGATTAATTAAAAAAAAAAGAAAAAGAAAATAAAACAATCTTTCTTCATGTCTTTTGTTTTTCAATTGATCTTTAACCCCAAAAATCCCCCCAATACCAACACCCCACATAATCAAAATAAAGAAAAAAAAAAAAAACCGCCAAATAATACTATGAAATAAAAAAACCAAAAAAACCAAAAAAAATAAAAAAATTCTCCCCTGAAATTAAAAATACAACCAAAAAAAAAAAAAATAAATAAAAAAAAGAAAAAAATACCAAAAAAAAAAAAATAAATTAGGTTTATTCCTCCTAAGAAAAGGACGACTGATAAAAAAAAATAAACGAAAAAAATATAACACCCATCCAATAATTTAAAAAGTATCTAATAAATATAATCGAACTAAGCCCCGACTACCCGACTCCGCCCTAAAACTCCCAAACACCCCATTACACAAAATATGTGAAAAAAAAAAAAAAAAAAAAAAACCCACCTCATAATTATAAATACGGAAATACCCCCCGCAATCAAAACAAAAAAAAACCACCGATCATTACCTTCCCACAACAAACACCGACATAAAACCCCTCACCGACACTGCACTTCAAAAACCAAGACATACCCCTACCAAGAAAAAACAAAAAAAACAACACTTACAGAAAACAACACACGTAAAAAAAAAGAAATAATATAACTAACTTTCACTTAAAACATGAAGTTTCAAACAAAAATACGAAAAAAAACACAAAAAAAAAAAAAAATAAAACCCAACCCTAATGACAGTCCGCACTCCTAATGGAAACCACAACTTTGCACCCGAGAACAAAAAAACACTACACGCTCCGACAAACAAAAACAATCCAAACGACTACCCCGACTTACCACGACCACACCGGCTATCTACTAATAAAATTATATCGTTTCTACGCCTTAGTGCAACACACCCACGTAACCATAAGATAAAATTAAATACTAAAAGAATATCTACTACACCAAAAATAACAAAATAAATATAAAAATAAAAAGAATAAAAAAATAAAAATAAATAGAAATAAAAAAAAAAATAAATTATAAAATAATAAATAATAAAAAAAAAAAAAACCGACCTCCCCAAAAAATAAAAAAAATGCTATATATATACATATATACAAATAATAATATAAATAAATAAATAATAACCCGATAAATATAATTCATAAATATACCAAACCTCTAACTATAAAATAATATATGTATGACATGTAATGTACGCGTACCATAATGTAAATTAATTTAAATAATAATGAAATAATGTAATAATATGTTTGTATTTTATATATGTATGTATGTAAGGTTTGTATGTACTGTATGCTTTTATCAATTTTGTTAATACCTTAAAATAAAAAAAAAAAAAAAAATGATGGAGAGCAACAAGGCACAAAAGCAAAAATACGAAAAAAAAAAAACGTCATTTCTCAATTGTTTCAATAGTTAATCTCAAATGTATATGAAACAATGAATCGAAATATAATCTGTGGTCATATAAGATATAGTATATATAATAAAAATAAAGTAAAATATACCTATAAAAATATAAAATATTAAAACCAAAAATAACTAAATATAAATAATATATATATATATATATATACCTACCCTAACCAGATCCATCAAGAAAAAAAAAAAAAACCATAAAAGTCTATACAATATATATATAAGAAAATAAACCGTAAATTGTTATCTACTATATATTATTATATATAGGTAATATATATATATATAATATATAATATATATAGTATATATATATGACCTTTTCTCCGAATTTTCAACGTTTCACACTGTAGATAGATTTGTCTAAACAATAAAGTTTTAATACTATGTTTAAATAAATAATTTTAAAATGACTGTATATTACCCGATACTTATTAGGGAAAAATAAACGAAACTTATATTAATTAAGGTGCATTTTCTTTCTAACCTAACCTAACTATATATATAAAATAAAGATCAAAGTAGTGTTGAAAATGTGAACAAAAAGTCATAAACCAGTAATATTTCAATTTTTTTTTTTTTGTATAGAAAAATAGTTTGAAGTATTAAAATTAATAAAACATAAATTTTTAAAAAATTGACAATATAAAATAATTTTTAATGTTAAAGAGAAACGGGGCAGGACCACAGATATAAGAATAATAATATATATATATATATAAATTATGTTTATATAATAAAATAATATATATATAAAAAATAAATATAAAAATTAATAAAAAAATATATTTATACTTATAAAATATAATATCATATCGTAAATAAATATAATAATAATAATTAATATAAACCTAATTAAGGTATAATATCCCTCTTTCCAATAAAATATAAGATAAAATATATTTAAAACATACCTTCACCATCCTGGAACGAGGCCGAAGTAAGCATGTAAAAAATGGTTAAGGTGAAGTAATATAAAGCAAGTTTTGTGAAATATAGCTATAACGACAGTAAAATAAAAAAGAAAAATTTAATTAATAATATCCCGCCACCCTTCCAAACAAATGAAAGGTGGTAAATTACTTCGTGAAATATTATATATATATATATATATATAATAATTATATAATATATATATATATATATATATTTATAGGTATATTATATATTCTCTATATATGAAAAAAACGATATAAATAAATACTACATATATATATATATTATATTGATAAAAACACCCCTTAAAGCATTTCACCCTGCTGGGAATCGAACCTGGACCTAAGCAAAATATACGGCAGTATTGACCACCAGTCACGAGTGTTGAGCGGGAGAGCGCGGCATTGTCCGATGAGGTGGCGTGCGAATAGTCACCATAGGAAGTATATGTTGTTTGTTCTTCTTTTACTCAATCGTGGACTAATGGTCAAAAACAAAACTTGCACGTATATTTCTAGAGTCCAGGGTTCGATGTCCTCAAGCAGGACAGATGAAAACAAAAATGACCCCATGACTTTAGGGAAGGTAAAGTAAAAATAAGCCCCTCTTCTATTCAATACAACTCCGACCATTGGCGCGCAGTAGCCTTTCATTAATCTCCTGATACAACTGACACCCCGTTCTTAAGGTATGTATATACAAACACTTGTGAAACAGATACCCCTAGAATTGCGACCCAGCCCCAGAGATAGAGAAGAGCCGGGAAGAGCAAGCAGGCAAATGTACCAATTATAGAAGACGGAGTAGCAAGTAAATTCACCATAGTTAAAGTATTTGTCATGTTCTGTCCTTTAGCTCAATCGTTGAAACTGCGGTGGTCAAACACTTGCACAGTAACTCCCTACATAAGGAAACGTACAACCGTCCCTACGCAAAAAAAAATTCCCGACATGAGGTGAAATGCCAATTTAAGAGGTGTTTTTAATCAATAACAATTGAATGTGCGAACTGAGAGTGTGCAATTATTTATACCTATAAAATATATATAAAATAAATAAAATAAATTAATACTAACATAATGTTATTAAATACCTAAATAAACATAAATAATATATATATATATAGTATAGTACGTAGTATAATAGTATAAGTTTATATATAAATATATTATATATATATGAGAATATATAATATATATAATAATACAATATAATATAGATTAAATATAAATAAATAATAATATAAATAATAATAAATAAATAAATAAATAATAATAGATATAGATAATATATAGATATAAAATATTAATATAATAAAAACTTATTATATATACTATACCATATATATAACTAATAATAAATAAAAATAATATATATAATAATACGGTAATATATATATATATAATATAGTATATTATATATATAATATATATATATATAAATATAATATATATATATATATAATATAATACTATATATATATATATATATATATATATAATATATATATATATAATATATAATATATATAAATATTTATGTATATTATATAATATATATATATATATATATATAATATATATAGTATATTATATATACAAATATATATTATATATATATATATATATATATATATATACCTATAATAATATAATAAAAAAAAATAAGTAAATTATAGAAACAATAAATAATACCTACTCAATATCTCACGTCCTCCCAAAAATACAAATATACCATAGTGTATCATAAGAAATTTAATTAACATCTACACTGATAGTAAATCTATCAACCAATATATTTAATCCAAAAGAGTACCAACATCAAAATCTTCCAATCCGTCTCCTTTCGCCCAATAAAATAACAAGCCGTAAAAATATTGACGGGATCACTCTCTAAAATATATGCAACCACCACCACCGACCCTCCATTGCGAAAGTTCTTCCCACACCTGTTAAGAGCGGTCTCTTAAAGAACCAGTATTTTGATTGTCGTTTTGAGCAGCACCTTACGCTCTAAATCTGCCAATTTAATTTGTAATCCACAGGATTAAGATCGGAGCTACCAGATATGGTCAATCTTCAACCGCCAGGAAAATTTGGAAAAAAAAAAAGGCTGAACAAAATTTTTGTTTTCCACTTTGCTTTATGTTTGGTGCTGAATCCTGTTGAAAGGTTCCATGGTTCATCTTGGAAGAGGGTGTGACTAAGTTGTTTTACCACGTCTTCCAGAATGGCTCTTTACTTGGCTATTATGGCTGCTAGATCTTCAAACACAGGGTCCATTTTCCCCCGCCCCTGACCCCCCCCCCCCCCCCCCCCCACCAAATCATCACAGAAACCGGATGATGGATTTCTTATGGACACGTGGTGCAGATTATTGAGCTGATTAACCTTAATGACCTAGAGCATACAGCACGCATCAGTTTTGGTTTGACTAAAAAATTATATAATTACCAAAATCAGTAAAAAGATGTGCGTTCCATTTCAGAATTTTTAATAAAAAAAAAAAAATAGGCGATAAATCAATACCGCGTACTCAGTAAACAGGCGTTTACTCTTTTCTCACCTACCTTTTTAGTAGTTCATCTGTGAGTAAATGTCTAATGCTTCTTTTTTAAGCCTTTAACCCTTAAGTCTTCTTCATTTTTAATGAAATTCTTAGGCATCTGTATTTCATATGCCATGATTTTTTTTTACGAAGGAGATTTAACTCAATATATGCCTTTACAACGTGGCTTACCAGATCCAAGGGCATCTTTCTCTCTTTCTTATCACCATTGTCCTCTTATAACTTTATGGCACAATACACAAACATATTGCAATACTTAACGGTTGCAAAGTTTTGGAAATGGTACTCTTTTCCATGTTATACTTATGTGACGCAATAAAGCGCGTTATTCTTATCGCCACACTCCATAGTTGCTTAATATTCAAACCGACAAAAAAAGCAAAAATTACTAAGATAAAAACTAAAAGTTACTTTATTGACATTCTAAGTTAGCACCTAGAATATGACAAATTCTTATCGGCAAAAATAGCAACTTCAATATTATTAAAGAATTATAATACGATTACTTGTATATATAAATAAATATAAATTAAAATATAAAAATATATAATATAAATAACATAATAATATATATAAAAAATATAAAATATAAAATATAATAAAAAATAATGAATAAAATAAATATATATATATATTAAAAATCTAATTAACTAATATATCTACTTATAGTTAGAGATGTAGTGACATCCGCAATACACGCATACCGCATTGAACATACCAGACACCACAGACCAATTCTCTGGATAACATTTCCGCATACCGGCATTCCTATCACTTCTAACGACATCCGCATCCGCATTGTTTGTCCCCCAATGAGGATGCGGAGATGTGGAAAATATAAAATATATAGTATATATATATATATATAATAATATATAAATACCTACCTTATAATGTTATGCCATAAGTATATATATATATGATCATATATAATAATAAATATAAATATATAGTATATTATATATTATATAAATAAAATATATAGTAATATAATATATGAGTGAAACTAAGTAAAGCACCCACATGATATCTAAATCTCGAGAAAACTAAGATAATAAAAAAAGAGAAAAACTAAAAAATATACATAAGTAATGGAATACAAGCGATAATGAAAGTGATATGGAAGAAAGATTTTGTTTCTCTTTAAAATATCTCCAAAACTACAATATATGATTGTGTTAAGATTGGTAGATAGGAGATTATAATTATTGTATTGAAGAAGTGGGATGAAAAGGGGAATTCAAAGGTAGTTTTTATTTTATTTTAAAAATTTATTACCAAAATCCATATTTGGAATCAGCGTTATGACAGTTTTTGTCGCGAAGTTTGTGAAATTGAAAAATATTTAAAATAGCGGAGAAAATAGGAGCAAGATGGGTTTAAATAATTTTTTATTTTTTAACTAAAAGCAATACCACTGGGTGAAACTTCAAAAGATGCAAGACTCGCGGGGTCTCTCGGCTTTCCTGGGGGACGACGGGCCCCTCTGTCCCACCGTCGGCTTGAACCCCTTTGAAGCCCAACAATAAAAAAAACAAAAAAAAAAAATTCATAAGCTGATTCCAAAATATATATATTAGTAATATATATAATAAATAATATATTATATATAAATAGATATATAATTTCTATGTACCCAATAAATATAATATAATATTAATGATAAATAGGTAAACTAAATGAATTTCACTAAAAATTATGTGATGAGTAGTATGAAAGAAAGAATGCAAATAAAATAAAATACCAAAATAAATATATCATATACTATATACCTACTATATATATGTATATACTATAATTTACAGTATAAATAGTATAGTATATTATATAAAATAAAACCTATATACCTAGAATATATATAATTATATATAATATAAAATATATATATAATTATATATAGGTATATATATATAATATTACTAAAATATAAATATAATATATATAAAAATTCCATAAGAATTTCTTATAAAAATTATATAAAAATGTTGAATGAACAGTATTATGTTAGAGAAAAGATTGTATAGCAAATAGATGATTTAGTTTGGATAAAAAAAAATCTCCACAAGCACCAAAATCATACTTCCAGGTACGAAGAGGTCTCATGCGAACTCGACCTCCATCCATATGTTATTTAGTTTTCTTGTACCTATCTTAGCTTTCTCGAGATATCATGCGCTGGTTACTTTCTTTAGTTTTGGCCATAAAATGTAACCTACCTATAAATTATATAAAATAAATATATAAATAATAATATATATATATATAAATATATTATATATAATATATATATATATATATAAATATATATAATATAAAATAAAGATATAATAATATATATATATATATATATATATCTCGCAGTTTCCATATACTTCAAAAAAAAACTATAGATTAATTTTTTCCGTTTTAAAATATAATTAATACATCTTTTAAAAAAAATAAGTTTTTAGTATTTTCAAAATATGATTTTGTTATTTAAAAACATATATAAAAGTAATTCAAAATAATTTAAATAATTTTATAATATTTATATAAAAAATTACTAAAATTAACAATAATAGACAGAGAAAAATATAAGAAATAGAAAAATAATCATAAAGAAAAGAATGAATGTAAATATATATATATAAACAAAAGTATGAAAGTATGATGGAGAAAAAAAAGGGAAACCGAAAAGAGTAGCCTTCTTTAGTAAAAATTGCTCGTATTTATCTTAGTGTTTTTCCCCTAACCGAGCAGTGTGCAACAAGGCAATCCCCTGAAACAATTATTTAATCTCAGCTGCGTCATCGATTAATAACAGAATAAAAGAGAAAAGACAAGCGTATGCAACTCTATTGCGGCGAGAAATGGAGAACAAAAAGGGACAGAAAACTTGTAATTTTTTGAAAAAAGAACAGAAATTTTGAATAATTCAGAATTGGTCATTAAAAATAGGACTTCAAAGTTTAAGAACATAATTTTTTGTAAGCCAATTTTCTGATGGTAGAGTGGGGAAATCGAAAGTGGGTCGGTGGAAATGAAATGAACAAACCGGAGTTGGTACTCCCCTCTCTGCACCTCCAGGAAACTTTCAACTTCATTGAAAACCAATTAAACCAGCCCAAAAGACGGACTAAAAGGAGGGAATATTCACGGTAAACAAGAGTCCCAAAAGTTCTACATAATTAGAGTGGCGAATCGACCATACAAAATCCCTAAAACCGAAAAAAGAGAAAAAAAAGAAGAACTCGTAAATAATAAAAAATCTGACATTCTCAAATTTACACATACGCCGCGTCGTCCTAGAAACTCACATCAACAAAAACAAAAACCAACCAAAATTTTAACATCCGATACATCACTAATAAACCCCCAAAAATAAAAATAAATATAATAATTATAATAATATAAAAAATAATTATAATATTATATAAAAAAATATAATAAATATAATAGAAAATAAATATTCTAACTATCTATAAAAAAATAAATATAAAAAAAATACCTTTACTTCTATACCACTACCCCGTATATATATTATTAAATATATTATATTATATATATATATATAGTATATAATAAAAAATATACATAAATAACAATAATTAACATATACCTAACTCTCATATATATATATATATAATATATTATATAATAAACTAAATATAGTACCCCTACCTAAATATAATGATACCCTCACCCCATAAAAAAAATATACTCATATACTACCCTCACCTCCTATATACTATAAAATAAAAACCATAATAAAGCCTCCCAATATATATATATATGATAACTTGTAATATTCCAAATGTTGTTTAACCAGTAAGAAAAAACCAGTACAACAAAACATAACAAAAAATCGCTAATCGCCTCACCCCCACATAGACCCCACGTCCCAATAACCTCGCTCTAGGCCAAAAGAAAGAAAATCTTGTGCGACCCCAAAAAAAGTGGTGGAAAACCTGACGCTGACCCACGAGTTACCTCTTCAACTGCATCCCTCTTT